>JAYMSZ010001444.1:0-14337 GCA_036897665.1 Pelargonium citronellum | reverse complement strand
CCCATATTATAAAAATCCTGGGTCCGCCCCTGTTTGTGGCGGTTAGAGCTCGGCAAGTGATGGTTAGGGAGGCGGCAGCGGAAGGTTTAGGGTATATTGACATCATCATCGGAGATTGCAACTTTGGAAGAACGATATGTTGGAAGTGACATACTTCCATCCCGTGAAGCACCAGGGCAACTGGCTCCAAGATTATTCCAATTCGTTTAACTAAAATTCTTTTAAGTTGTTAAAATGTCACTTTTATTTGACTAATATTTTTTACACTTTTTGTTCTTATATGATAAAATGTGAAATATCACGCGAACCCGAGACAGAATGAGGATTTAGTTGTATGGAAGTAAATGCACCTTAGCTCTTTCAACCAGTTTGGGTTTGTTGGTGTAGATTAATTGTTAAGTGGAGGGAAAGAAACAATTAATTATGAAATAAATAGCAGCACAACACTCATAAATGCATGGGCATGGCTTTTGTTTCTGGGTTAGGATATGGAGACGGTAACGTGCGCTAAATGCACATGTAGTGATTTCCAAAAATAGGTAGAATATGCCAATATGGTATTGAATTTAAATCGAAATGAGTTTCAATAAGATAAATTTTAAATTTGTAATGTAAAGTATTCGAATTTGTTCAGTATAATTGATTCGACTCTACCCATATTCTTATAGGATAAATCAATTAGAAAATTGTTTGAATTCATTTTTAATCAGATTAAATTTCAAATGTACGACAAGTTTAAATTCAAAATGTCAACTCTGGGTCATTTTGTGATGTCGGGACTATCAATATCCGTAAAATAATACTACAGGACTAAGAACTAGTTTTGGGCCAGTGAAGGCCCGGGTCCCCCAGGCCACAGCCTGTGATCTGTAGTTCGGGAAGTTTTAATGAAATGACAAAAATCCCCTTTATTCTTTGTCTCCCATTCATTTACATCCATACAGTACCAGCTAGTAGCTACGTGTAATTATATGAAATGGGCTTTAATGGTATTATTGGGCCCGGAGCTCCGTACAAAAATTCTGCGGGTCCCGTGATGTCCCGATCACGTGACTTGCGCGTGTAGCGGAGGTTCGCAATCCAATCGAACGGTCCAAATCCAGCGCCATATATATGACCATCAAAGTCAAAATCGCATTAGCTTAAACAGAAACACAAACACAGAGGAAAAGAAAAGAGAGACAGAGAATCGATTGGTGTGTTGTTGTTTGATTGACAAGAAAAGCACAGTAGAGAGAGAGAGATGTTGATGGCGAAGAATCTGACGAGACATTGTCGATGCAGTTGAGAAATGGGTGTGGTGGTGGTAGCCTACTCGAACACATCGAGCATCATCAGAAGGAGAAGAAGCTGTGAACCGTTGAGTCGCTGCTGTCGCTTTGGATCCAAGTCTGCATCGCCATCACCAGCGGTTCGACCTTCTCCACTACCGCGCTTCCATAAGCGTCCTGCACGAACATGATCACCGTTTCTATACTCTCTCTCGGATCTCAGCAGCAGATCCACCTCTCCCACCGCCACCGTACTCGCTTTCTTCTCTGTTTTTGCCATGGACGCAGCCTCTCGCCCCGCCGTGGTTATCGACAACGGAACCGGGTACTTCGTTTTTCAACGATTATTATTTGTTTTTGTAGGATGCAGACAAGGTGTTCGACGAAATGCCCCAATTGGGTTTTTTTGGTCTTTGCTGAATTTTGATTTTTTTGTGCGTTTCAGGTATACTAAAATGGGGTTTGCTGGTAACGTAGAGCCATGTTTTATTGTTCCCACAGTAGTAGCAGTGAATGAATCGTTTTTGAATAACCAATCTAGGGGTAGTGCGAAGAGCAATTGGTTAGCGCAGCACAGCGCAGGTGTTATGGCTGATCTGGATTTCTTTATAGGAGATGAGGCTGTAGCGAAATCTCGATCTAGTAGCACGTACAATCTTACATACCCGATACAGCAAGGTCAGGTTGAAAATTGGGACGCAATGGAGCGGTTTTGGCAGCAATGTATCTTTGACTATTTGCGGTGTGATCCTGAGGATCATTACTTTCTTTTGACTGAGAGTCCGCTCACTGCTCCCGAGAGTCGAGAGTACACAGGTGAAATCATGTTCGAGACCTTCAATATACCTGGGCTCTATATTGCTGTGCAGCCTGTGCTTGCCCTAGCAGCTGGGTACACCACTTCAAAGGTTGGTATTTTGTTTTCAAGAATGGTACTGAGTTGTAGATTATACTCATAAATCTCGGTTCCAATCAGTTAGGCTGTAAAATGACTAATCACATCATTAGATTGTATTTTTTTTTGTTTGTTAAGTAATAAGCTGCAATTAAGGAACTCTATGAAGTATGAAGTGCAATGTGACCTTTTCTCATTGATTTTTTTATATATGCTAACCCTCAAGCTGAGATAAAACAAGATATTTGTTAAATCAAATGACCAATAATCATATGGGTTTTAAGGTTCTCTTTTTAATATTGGAATGGTGGCTACAAATTACTCCCTCTATCCCAAAATAATAGTCCACATTCTGATTTGGTTAGTTAGTTATGCATGAATTACCAATAATATCATTCAAATAAATTAGTTGAAAGCCAGTGAGGTTGTTATAGCTAGAGCACATGAGGCATAAGGGGAAAAACCTTATTCTAACTAACTCATCACTAATCCTCACAAAAAAATGGAAAGTTGACAATTATTTTGGGACGGAGGGAGTAGAAAGTTTATTACTCCCTCTGTCCCGAAATGAGTGTCCACTTTCCCACTTTCGTGAAAATGATGTACAATTTAGTTAGGGCTGTACTTCTCCTTATATACATCTATGTGCTCTTGTTGTAACAAACTCAAGTGTTCTAACTAATTTATCTTATAGATATTGTTAGTAATTCATGTATAACTAATAAACCACAATAGGAAAGTGGACTATTAGTATGGGACAATTTTTTTGAAGAAAGTGGGTCCTCATTTTGGGATAGAGGGAGTAATTGACTCTAAATTCATTGGATGCTCATTTGAGAAATTATAATAGCTGATGTTAAAGTGCTGCTGTCCTTGATATTTTGTATAAATTTTGTTGGATACAAATGAAATGATATTTGTTTTCACAAGTGGACTATTCAAGTTATTTTCTATCAGTACTAGCTGCTCATTTCCTTATGTTCAGGTGGAAAAAAAAAGTAAATAAGTAACATTGAAAAGGAATCTCTGCAATCTGTTTGATTAACCTACACTTCTATTTAGTGTGAGATGACAGGGGTTGTTTTGGATGTTGGAGATGGTGCTACTCATGTTGTCCCTGTGGCTGATGGGTATGTTATTGGGAGCAGTATAAAGTCGCTTCCTATTGCTGGGAAAGATGTTACTCTCTTCATCCAACAGCTCATGCGGGTATGTTGTCTGTGAATTCTCACCCTAAAAAAACTTATTTTATTTGGGTGTGCTGGCTTGATTTACTTTGTAACATGGTTGGTCGGAGTGTGTACTTATTGACATCATGGCTTGTCTGATGTCCCTATTTTTACGTTGTCTATTAATAAGCTCAAGAACCGGTGGTAACAACTTAGTTTAATGCTCATAACATATACGAAGCTGTATATCCCTATATGGGATTTAATTTTGGACATAATATAAATGTTGCCTAAATAAATGCGACAATGACAGAATCAGGATCAGTAATTTCCTTTTCCTTAATTGAACGCCATGTCATTGGATTTTAATTATTGATGTATGAAATTGTTGGCCGTTAGTTAGCTCCATTTTCCTTCCTGGAGGTAGTTGATTTGCTGCATACTACATATTCTAATGAATGGGAACTGCCAAACTATAACCTTTCTTGACAATCTACCATGCTACTTCATTTGCTTGTATTCAAGTTTCTGAGAGTTAGATTGTTGTAGTTAGTTAAAAAAAAATTCTTGTGTTAAATTGCTCTAAAGACATCTTAGCAAATATGTCGTGTAAGGGATGGTATAGAATGAATATTGTACAACTTTCCACAGGAACACTGTAATATTGAGTCTTCCTGTACTTGTGCATTCTAAACTTTTCTCCACTGAAATGCTGGCTGGACCGCTTTTTATGTTGCTAGGCAGTTTTACTGGAAATGGGAGATTGATTTCCTCCAGCATATAATCTGAAGGTTTTAGACCATTTTCCATATCCAAGCCTTGAAATAGAAAATGTTTTCTAGAATGCCTGCTGGTATGATAATCCCAGATCTCTGCATGAAAGTTGTTGCCATGGCAATGCACAGGTACTGATAGAGTGTATCATGCACTGATCAAACATGCTTCATTTTTATTTATTTATTTGTATGACAAAGGAGAAGTTGACAGTGGGAACATTAGATAATTGTGTGTGCTTATGAATGATTAACAACTTTACTCAGCAAAGGAAAAAAATATTTAATTGATCAAACACGCTTCACTTTTATTTATTTATTTGTATGACAAAAGAGAAGTTGACAGTGGGAATATTAGATAATTGTTTGTGCTTATGAATGATTATTAACAACTTTGCTCAGCAAAGGAAAAAAGATATTTAATTGATTATAGGAGTTTATGGTTGATTTGATATTCATCATAATTGTATTTTAACATTTTCTTATGTAGGAAAGAGGAGAAAATGTGCCTCCTGAAGACTCCTTTGAAGTAGCTCGAAAAGTGAAGGAATCATATTGCTACACTTGTTCTGATATTGTCAAGGTAACATCTACTGACACATTACCTTGACTTAATGGAATCTCGAGTGTAATTCTGTTCCAGTTAGTGTTTCATACTGAGTTTGAAATTCTAATTAGGCAAGTTTAGAAGTGGAACTCCATTCACCCTTCAATAGATAACTAATTATGTATGAATCTGGAATTATAAACCTTTAATTTGTTTAATTAGCGCTCATTCTCTATTGATTCTAGGAGTTCAACAAGCATGACAAAGAACCATCCAAGTATATCAAGCAATGGAAAGGTATCAAACCAAAGACAGGGGCGCCATACTCTTGTGATGTTGGCTATGAACGGTTTCTTGGCCCTGAGGTTTGTTCTATGTCTCTTTTGTCCAGCTTCTTTATCTCAAGCTCCTTAATTATTATGTTGAATGACATGTTGGACATTTTCTTATATATCAGTTGTTAATACTGTTAGAGGACCAGTTTGTTATTTTGATATGCAAGAATGGCATATCGACATGTTGGTGGCAGGTTTTTACATCTTTTTTCCCCTTTTTTGTATATTAGGTGATGTTCAGTGAAAAAAAATTCCTTTGTCAACTGTGATCCATTTGGTATTAGGAAATGGTTATGCTTTGTCTGTGTGCCTTCTCTACTCATTTTAACCCCAAGGTTTTTCTAATTTTTTCTAGAAGCTCGGTACTGGACACACATATTAGTCTAAAATCTTTTTATTTGTTGGAGTATCATTTAAAGTGTGTGGAGTTGGAGACTGTCTGATATACTAGTTGTTCTATCCATTAATTTGCTTGGACTTCTTGCTTGAACATGTAACACGGTATTCGAGTTGGTTTGTTCTGGGCTTGCTATGGCTCGTGTTGAAGTGTTACGTGCTGAAGTGTTAGGAGTTGGAGACCATGTGATACGCTAGTTATGTCCACCACTTTATAGTAAAGTTTAACATGTTTTTAAGCATCCCCGTGCAGTTCTAATTTAAAACACTAAAATTATGACATAGTTCTAATACGAATGAAATGATCCTTTCACTTTGTATTGAAAGTTTATCAGTTGTTCATTAGCACAACTTAATTATTAAATAAAAAAGATTATTACAGAAAACTATTCAAGAATAAAGGAAATTATGTACGCCTATACGGTGAACTTTGTTGATTGTGAATTTCTTTTGGTTTATCTTATAGTTCTGATGATAAGATCTGACTTGTGATACAGGTTTTCTTTAGTCCTGAGATTTACAGCAATGACTATACCACTCCCTTACCAGTTGTTATAGACAAGTGTATCCAATCTGCACCTATCGACACAAGAAGAGCTCTGTACAAGGTGAAACAAATGGAAATGTGTTTTTGGATAAGATATAACTATATGAAGCACAATTTGGAAAATTATTCCATTGATTAAAATCATGTAAAGTTTTTTCATTTTCTTAATCATTTTATGACAATTCTGTTAATAGCTACGCCACCAGGCGGATCAAAATGCTTGATAGCTGCATGAACCCAGCTCATTTCAGTTTGTTCTGCATACTGTTATAGTAGCCTAATTAACAAATATTGTCAGGTACATCCTCATTTATGATACAACTCATTCATTTAAATGTCTCAGAATATAGTTTTGTCTGGAGGGTCAACCATGTTCAAGGACTTCCATAGAAGGTTGCAACGGGATCTTAAAAAGATAGTGGATGACAGGGTTCTTGCATCTGATTTACGACTTGGCGGTGAATTAAAAGTAATCATTTTAGATTTAAAAAAATTATAATGTTAATTTATGGTTTCTAGTGATCTGTGATTTCTGATATCTTATATTTTCAGGCACACCCAGTGGAAGTTAATGTAGTCAGCCATCCCATTCAGAGATATGCAGTTTGGTTTGGAGGCTCAGTGCTTGCATCAACGCCTGAATTTTTCACGGTATTACTTTCTCCCTGAAACCATGATGATGTTCTCATGGGTTTTATTTGTAATCATTGCCATCAAACTCAAATGTCACTTTCGTCCCATGTTTCCAAGTTCTCCATTCACTTTTACATATGTGATGTAAATGCTTATTGGGTGTATTGTATATATATATGGGGAATAGAGCTGACAACTTGGTCCTGAACCGATGGAACCCAAAACCTAACCGCATTTTTTGCAAGTTCAGGTTGCACAAAATAGAATCGATCAATTATTGGGTTGGGCAAACCTACACATTTTGCACTAAAAACCTGAAGCTCGCATCCCCTATCGGTTAAGTCTCGAAAAACCCGACACAAGACCCGAATTGCCAGATCTAATGGGGAATATGAACATTGTCCTTCATGGTAACTTGAGAGCATCCGCATTCATGGGACTTAAAATTTGTCCCTACATGTCCGATATTTATATTTTTGTTTGCCACATAAGTAAAGGCTCTCATAAAAGCTGTGTACTGCATTGGCGGGACTTAGCTGATCACATCACAATGATTATCTTTCGTATTAAAAAAATCACATGTTTAAATCTTGTTTTGGCTAACAATAAAAAAAAATGCAAGAGTTCTTGGCCCTCTAAAGAGTGACCAGCCCTCTTTGTGGTTTGTTCACATTTATGGGCCATGAGCATTTTGGGGACCTTTTGAAGGTGGTCTCAATACATCTGTAAGACTGGAACCATGGATGTGGATGCCCTAAGGGCTGCTTAGGCCCTCTTTAGTCACCAAAAACTGTTTTTGTTTCTTTTCTATATTTTTTTTCTTCTTTCCATGGATAAATAGGAAAATTTGTTCATTTGTTTCTGTTTGGAAAATTTCACAACTGAGCACAGTTTTCTGCTTTCCAATTCTAGGAAACTGAAACTTTTTGTGCAACTAAACAGCCCCTAATGGTGGCATTGTTCTTTGCCACATTCTGTCATGTTACTATATTTTCTTCAGTAATTAAATGTAGTGGCTGTACTTGCAGGCCTGCCATACAAAAGCAGAGTACGAGGAATACGGTGCCAGCATATGCCGTACAAATCCTGTTTTCAAGGGGATGTTTTAGTGCAAATACCCATATTTCCAATGACCATGTGGTGGGATTTTCCTCAATTTCTGGAAATACATTGTGATTTCCACCTCAATTACACACCTTCATGTGTGCTATGGATAGCAATGGCACTCGTGTATTCATGAATGAGGGGTGGTGTAAAAAAGTACAGAGGCTCGGTCTCTTTTGTAAGAAATTGTGTTTCTTGTATTCATTCTTTCATTATCATTAGCGAGCTACAGGTCTCAGTAAGTTGCTGCGAATCGTGTTGCCGGAAAGCCAAGTAGCAAGGTCAGGATCAGATAAAAGTTGTCATTTAGGCACATACATTAATTGAGCTGAATTGCAATTTTAGTGTTCAGCTTATTTAGAGTTTGGATTTAGATTTTTGTCCATTTTATTCCCAAGTGATAATTGAGCAAATGCATTCAGTTACAGTTCAATTCCTTTTTCTTCATATTGGGTTTACTCCATATTTATTTGTGTTGGATTTTATATGTTTTCTTGTATTATTTTTTTAAGAATTTGTGGGTAGATTTTGACATTGATTGAGAATGACTTCTTGTAGTTGAGATTTGAACTAGAAATATATATCTTTTCTTTTTGGTATGTATCATGAAAGGGCAGCTTAAATTATCTTGTATCTGATTATTTTTTGCTCTTTTTGTAATAGTTATTTCAATTATTTAAAATAAGGTTGGTTCCGACTGCCAGAAAATTACAAATGACTATCATGCCCTTGACGGACGCATAAGACATGACACCTTAAACTTTGTTTAGTAATTTAAGGACACTCTCAGGTTTTAAACTATCTCTAGTTAGGTGCATTAGACATACTAATTTTACCCTTTTCAACTATTTTTATGATTGTTTGTAGAAGAAGCTTGGGTGAGTTTGTGCTTTCGTTTTTGTTGGACAAAATTAGCAAATTTGAACAAATTTCACGACCACTAAAACAAGTGCGATGAATGCGTTTATTTTAATTTTGCATTAAAAATATAATCATTTAATTTTTAAAGCCACGGAAGCATACATTTTTGATAACAAAACAGTAAAACAATTAGAGAAACATAAATGGGCTGGGCTGAGGATTGAGCCCAATACCGTAAAAAGCCCAATTCGTCAGGCATCATAATCTGGCGCCGCCTGCTTGATTATCGGTGTCTCTGAACTCTGATTCTGAATGCAAGTTTCTATTTCTTTCTTTGAAAATCTGCTACATTCACCATAGTTTTTCCCTTTTCAATTCAATTTCTGGATTTCTATAAATTTTGCTTTCATTCTGAACAGAACAGAACAGAAGTAGATTCCTCTGTAAGTTCCTCTTCTTAATTATCCTTGATATTGATTCAGTAAACCATGTTGTTTAGCATTTGAAGTTTCGATCAAGATGAATAGATTGAATGGTTTTTCGTGAGAAGTTTGCGAAGGCAATAGTTAAACACAACTGTGAATTGTCCATTTGCATATGTTGAGTGTGAGGGTTTCTAAGAGATGCTTAGTTGTTGAATCCAGATGTGAAACACATATGTAGCAACACCGCCAAGGTGGTTTTCTTATGTCTTGTTGGATTGGCCCTAACTCGTCAAGTTAGTCCTAGGTGAGCCGGGTGGTGGTGGTGGTGTCAGATGAATGCTTTGTATAGAGGAGGTAGGTCATTGGTAAAAATGTACAAGTTTGGGAAGGTGACGTTGGGGTCCTTGGTCAGGAGGTGTGAGGAGAGGGACTTGAAGTGGAGGCCTTTGGAAAGACCTAGTCTCATCTCCCTCGTAAAAATGAGTAAGTGTTTGAGTAAATGAGCTCTGAGGAGGTAATCTATTTAGTGAGAAACTCCCGGTTACAAAGAATTTGACAAAGTATGATGGTAGGTTACCTTGTAGAGTGGTACGTCTACGTTGGTGGCTTTAATGAGAGGTAGATGGAGGTAAAACAAATTTGCATAGTACGAGAGAGGTTTTACAAATGTTTTCAGACTTGATCAAATTTGAGTTGGAATGAGAAAAATCAGTGAGGTCTCAAACCAGAGCTAAAAGGTGCTGAAAAGAGCTGACCATGGGTGCGGGAGTCTTGCAACCGCGATGGAAAAATCTCTTGCTGCGACTAAATAGAGGTCGCTACGGGCATGTCCATTTGCTACATTTATTTTACCATTTTTCGCACTTTGTTTTGACTTCTTTCATGCCTTAGTCAATATTTCTTCTTTGTGTGGATTGTTTTAGTCACTTTTTGAACTCATACTTAGCTTGAATTCTTCGTCTTATTTTTTATCCATGGTTTGAGAACAATAGATGATGATGCGGACCTTCGATATGCGAGTTGATTTATGAGAAGCTAATTGTAGTATGAGTTTCTATGCATCATCAATTGAATTTTGGGCTTTCATTTGCTCATAAAGAAAACTCAAATTGCAGATAAAGGAGGCGGCGCAGCAGAGAGAGCATTAGATTGAAGGAACATTTGGGAATTAAAAAAAAGGAGGAGAAGTGGATGCAGTTAGTTAATGGTGATGGAGTCGAGCCCTAGCTCGCAGTCTGTAGCTGTAGCAAGGCTGTGGAGACCAGCAGCTCAAAGAAATATCAGAAACCAGTGGTCAAAATTGGCTTCTCACAGGAAACAGTGGCTCACTACTTCTTCTGCTGGGAGATCTCATGCAACTTTTCTCATTAATGCTCATCTTAATCACATGTATTACTCAAAACCATCACCTATTTACTACTATTTGTTTCGTTTTCTTTGGTTGACCAGCAATCTCTACACATTGACCTGTCTATGTCTTGTTGTATACATGTGCAACCTGAAACTATGACCTGTTGTGATGCTTATTTTATTTAATGAATTTCTCGATTGATTTGGGTTAACACTTTCAGCATCAGAGTTTATATGAGTGGAATTTGATGTAGGTACATGGATTCGGTGGAGATGGGTGCTCTGAAAGACATGCCTAATATTAAAACAAAGGCTTGTCAAAAGTTGCTGAAGCAGCAGGTAATTTGTTCTGGGAATGTTAGCTTGCGTTGGTGCCTGTGCTTTGGTAAGCACCCTCACCAGCATATGCTATATTGTATCATATAAATGTTTGTGTTGTAAGTCTCAATGATTTTCAGTAGGGAGACATAATAAATAGCACCTAAGCTGCTGATTTTAGACCAAAATATTTAAGTACAGCATCAAACTTTTCTATATGTAGACAAGTTTGGCCCTAACCTTCTTTTCTTAATAACATGTACTGACTCTTGCTTCATCTCCAATAACAGTGATTAAATTTTTGTTTCAGGAGCTTCATCGGAGCAAACTTTTATCATCTTACAAGGATATGGTAAGCATAGTCACATCATTAAATGATCTCCATTTAAAAGCCAAAGACATCTTTGCTCTTTAGGGTTGCAATAGGATAACACTTTCTACTTAAGAACTTCATATTCCACTAGTATAATTGAGATCCGGTAATTTTTTTATTTTTATTTTTTGTTGTTGTTGATATTTTAATATCACCAAGCCATTTTGTGTTTGAGAAACCAGTTTATAGATGATTATATCAATATTATACTTGTACACGCTACCTGCTAACTATAATACTTATGTTGACAATTCTTTGGTTGATATGACCTGCTGCATTACCATTTTTTTTCTTTGTTCTCAACTGTTCAACATCTAAATAAGTGTAGAGTTTACTCTAGCTGGTAACTCAACAATGTGACCACTCTTTTACTTTTACCATGTTAACTTATTTCTTCTTTTACAGCATTGAAAACATAGGATGTTTAGATTAATGAGCTAATAATTATTTCAGCAAGAAACCATTAACAAATGAAGATAAATGGAGATGTTTGGCACCTCTTTTGGTCATTACTACATGTATCAGATGAGAGTATCCTGAACTCCATTAGCTCCAAAGAATTTGTTAGTAATCTTCAATATTTATTATTTGTTGCCATATGCTATATGCTGTGTGCTGAATGATGCTATACTAGTCTTTCTACAATGATTGGCACGAATTTGTTGATTGTATTAGTTATGATATTCTATTTGCAGGTTGCGGTTGTTATTCACTTGGTTAACACCAGTAGGTCCATGAGATGTTTCCTAAAAGCGGCTAGTCCAGTTGTACAATTTTCCAGTTTTTCCGAGGACAAGAATGACACTGGTGATGGCGGCAGTATCCCCGTCTTTGTATTCTGGTCAATCTCTTCATTTGGTATGTACTTGTCTGAGTATCATTGATGCAATATTTGTTACTCGTAAGTTTCAATCATTCAAATTATTCTGATGATGAAGAAGAAAATAATTTTAGGCATTAATTTTACATGGAAGTTCAAAATTCTGAAATTCTTAGCACTAGAATATACTGTAATATTTATATTAAATAAAGCATAAGTGTGAAATGTCAGTATTAGTTCACAGCACACAAGTTTTATTCCAACATTATAGGATATAGCATTTATAGGTTTTTTTTTTCTTTTTCAAATTCAACTGTACTGTAGTTATGTTCTTCTAACAATTACAGAGAAACTAGCCGAAGAGCTTGTTGAGATGTATGTAATGGAGCTAAATTTGAAGGTAAAATGCATTTTTGTTTTGGCTATGATGAGTTCTCTCTTTTATGTACACAAAATAAATTATTTTACTTGGTGTATATTATGCCTTGCGCAGAGGTTGATCGTATTAAAGTTACTCTCTATTAGCTGTGAAGCTTTGCAAGTTCAGGAGCTATGTTGGTCGGATGAGTTATATCCCGGAGAATTTGAAGACCTAAGTGCTTGTGGCTTGTATTCCAAAGAATCTTGTGAGCCAATCCCCCCAAGGTTAACGAGTCTGAAATCTACCACACCCGTTGATCAACATAGCAACCAAACAAATCGTGAGATTTTGCAGGTATTTAGTTCATCACTGTATTCAATTGACGGTTTATGATCAACTATATGATGCCTATACTGTATGCGTTTTAAGAATCTGATCAATCATGCGAAACAATTCAATTATCCGTGTAACTGTCATAGTTCTTCATCTATTCATCAACACCACCTTGCTGCAATATGGTTATTCTGAGCATTGCATATGTCCTTAGTCCTTTGTGCCGAGAATGGTATTTGTAGCATTGTGCGAGTACATTTCTTCGTTATATTCATCTCAAGTGCCGAGATACTTTGGATTTCAGGTTTATTTAACGACATGGCTTGCGGAGGTAAACATAGATGCTCATAGGTGAGCACTGAACTCTGTAATGGATCCCCAAAAGCAGTGATTTGCCAGTATTGTTCTGATATATTCCACATCTTTTTTTGTTAATGCATTGCAGGGTTGATGAAATATTTACAATTATTGGAGAGGAAATGCATGTTACCCTTGCCATATAGTATTGCTATTAATGGTGGGAATTCTTTCAAATTCATATTGGTTTCTGTTTATTTGTAGTTGTACTGGTAGTTGGATTGTTATTAGTAAGTCTGATTTTTGGACCATATCTTTTGAAAAATTTGATCTCAGAATGGTAGAGAACGACCAAAAGTCGTCTCCTATGACTATCCAACCGTCATTTAAAGTCATGTCGCCTGAGACCCACTTTTAGTGACAACCCAAAAAGGCGTCTCTTATGAGCTACTTTGGCAAGGAAAAAGCATATATCTTCTATAGTTCGACTTTTAGGAGACAACTCTAAGTTTGTCTACTGTAATGTGAATTTCAGGTGACAACTCTGTGATTTGGACTTTAGATGACAGTTTCAAGTCCGTCTCCTATGATGTGGACTTCAGATCATAAGTAAAAGGTTGTCTCCTATAATGCGAACTTTAGGTGGCAAATTGAAATTCGTTTTCTATGACCTTTATTTATTTAGTTAGTTGAATTTCACATACATTTTAAGTCAAATAATTCAAAACTTCACAATACAAAATGATTATTACTTGCCATAACAAAAACGAAATGAATCATATCCATAAAAAAAAACATCGGTACATCATATCAATGTCATTCTTATTTCATACCACAAAATTGTCTTAATATCATCTGTTAAGAATTCAATAATACATAAAAGAAACTATTTTTACAACCTCTCTCTAGAGGTGTCTCCAATATTATATGGCCTCAAAGATGCTAAGAATTATTTCTATAAAGTCTCTCTAAATTGTTTGGCTCGCTTTTTAACCATCTCCATCACCATAATATCTCCATTATCACTTGTTAATTATATCACTTAATAAAAGTGATCTTGTTGTGCTCCAACGATAGCTTCTTATTCTACCCTTGTCATGTACATGAACGAAGAAAATTTCTATGAAACTACAATGGTAGATAAAAAATAATGTTAACATATTAAACGTTAATTTAAATAAAAATAATGTTAACATATTAAACGTAATTTAAATAAAATAAAAACTCGTTTGAAGTTTATTTAATTTTGTCGTCTTTTACTTTCTACCTACATTTTAGAATAAAGTATAATATATAAATGCACTTGTTGCATAGCTTGAATATGTTAAACATACATTTTTTTTTTTTTTTGGTTTTTAAACTAAGTTATGAGAACACACACTTTTGATCTCATATTTACTATTTAGTATCATTCAATCTTTTTTATATTAGTGCACATGTGAGTGCGTTATCTTCATATATCTTTTTTTTTTGGTTACAAAAGGAAAGAAAAGAACAACTAACTAAAAGCAATCGCCCGGGGACAGGAA
>JAYMSZ010001443.1:0-14339 GCA_036897665.1 Pelargonium citronellum | reverse complement strand
CCGTTTTTATTTATTTAATATATATTTATATTTTGTATTTTCAACTCTGCCAGTGGCAGTGGCGAGGGTTTGGTTGGGTTGTAGTTGTAAGATACAGTAGGTGTCAACTTAAACTGAAGTAAAACGTGTGCATTATGCTACAGTACTTAAGCCCAACAGGCCCATATTGAACATATGGGCTTTAGGGATCGTATTAGGAGCTTAATTAAGATAAATTTGGGCCTGATTATTGAATGAAGGCCAGCCTTAAAGTCTCCTCAAACTCAACTTTATTAAAATTAAAAAAAATAGCATAATATTATTCATCAAAAATTTCTACAAACAAACCAATAATCTCTATCTCGTATAAAAAATAATAATAATAATAGTAATAATCTACCGGGCTTGTAGTTTCATCAGTGTATGATTCACTTGGTTCATAAACTATGAGTCACTTGGTTCACAAACTATCAAACTGGAGTAAAACGCGGACTTGACCACCACCTCTTGCCACCTGTGTGAACATGACCTAATACGCACCATCTCTTCCTGCTCATGTGAACATAACCTAAAACACATCATACTTGACCACCACCTCTTGCCACCCGTGAGAACTAGAGGACTCTAGCTCGTACAATGTGAGACATTGAGGAAGCTTGTTATCCATGGGACGGCTCTTGAGGATTTGCTACCCGGTAAGAGAGAAGACGCGAGCACTGAAATGAGAGTCGGTTCCTGCAGTTACTTAGAAGATGCACTGAACCGGCGTCCAATTCTTGATTGAATTGGAGCCAATCCTGAGTATGTTTTAGGTTAGTACATAAACAGACCACAATGAAATGTGTGCTATTCCTGAAAATTGATGGAAATGAGGTCGACCCAAAATTTCAACCCGTCATTTTGCTGAAAATTGTGTACCAAATGTGCTTATACAACAATTGGAAAATTTAGAGAAAAAAAAAAGTTTACAACTTAAGCCGAGAGCACAATGTAAGACCTCTACCATGTTTTCTTCTGTACACAGTAAAACAGATTACTACATCAACATAATGTATACTCGCATTCGAGCAAGCGAGTAAGTATCTCGTCGCAGGTTGGCCGTTCCTGTGGTTCTGACCAGCAATCTGCAGATATATAACAAGTGAGATACATAGGAAATATAACAGAGAGATGAAGTGAATTCGGGTTTGTGTTGTTCCTGCAGACCTGAGATTAGCTTGCCCAATGGTCCATCAGGAATCTCTAACCTAGATCCTTCGTTAGCAACAGAATAAACTACCTGCAAACCAGAGTACGTGTCTAATTTTACAATTTGAACAATTATCGGGAAATTACCCTTAAAGCATGGATAAAAATGTCTGCGTACCCTCTCTGGCGGTACACCTTCCCATGGTCTGCTGAGAGTGCAGAGCTCCCACATTATCACTCCAAAGCTGAAAATATCACATTTTTCTGTGAAGGGCTCATTACGAATAAGCTCAGGAGCCATCCATTCCGGAGTTCCCGCAGATGAGTTGCCCTTCATGGGATACTCAGTCATTATTCTTGAGAGCCCAAAGTCACAAATCTTTACGGTCCAATGCTTGTTCACGAGGCAATTTGCACTTTTGAGATCGCGATGAGTGATCTTCATCCGGTGTATGCACATCAACCCTCTAAGAGCCAGCAGAAACTCGAGTTAGTCCATAGTTCAAATTCTTAATACAATTTTAAAGATCAAATTTGTGTCATTAAACCATTAGCATAATCTTTGGATGACATTTAGATTTTGAAAACAAGAAACAACAAATTTCTTGACTCGGTTTCAGAAAGCAATAGAGTCATGCAGAAGCCAGAACCAGTTGAGCACTCTCATAAACTTCTCATCATAATGACCGCAAGAACATTCACGGAGCAAATCTCATGATACTAATGCTCCTTAAGCAAGCATTTTATGAAGAAAAAAATATGATGCCTTTGGATTCGAAGTGGCACCTAAGACTGCTATTTAGTTAAGTAAAATAAAAAGGTGGATATTTTAACGACACAGGGAGGAGAAGTCAAGGCCATAATGGAGCATTCTCATTACTTAGAGAGAGAAACAGGTTGGAATTTGATACGCTATTGAAGGTTGAAAATACCTGCATATATCACGCAACATTTTTAGTCTCCTCCGCCAGTTGAGCCTTTTCTTCTGACCGCTCAAATGAATCAAATAATACAGGGATCCCATTTCCATATATTCCGTAACCATTGACAACCGAGGAGGCCTTGTGCATGCCCCTAGAAACAAAATGACTGCAAGAAGACCATTGATTCAATCAGAAACAAATGCAGACTTGAAGTTCTTAACAGTGTCATCACTTTCAGTTTCAGGACACCAGGTTATAACAAGTAGCCATCAAATACATCAATCTCAAAAATAAAATAAAAGAAGAGGTAAAATTGAAAGTTTAAGTACCATTTTGATGTCGCAGGCGGCTGGGGAGATAAGACACACAAAGGATTAGCAAATCAGGAATAATTTAAGACAAGAAAAAAAAAACTTGACTACTTTTAGGTTAAGTTCAAAACAAACAAAAATTAAATAAAAAAACAAAGAAAGAAAGGTTAATCAATGAATCAACAAAAGGATACCTAAGAATAGATATCTCATTGCAGAAGTCTTCCATATTCTCAGCAGTCAGATCTTGCTCTAGAAAAACCTTGATTGCAACATCTGTCCCATTCCATATGCCACGAAAAACTTCTCCAAAGAACCCTAAGATATAATTTTACAAAATTTTGACATCAACTCAGTGAATATCCCAGAAAGTGGGAACTACATATAACTGTGATTACTAGATTCCTTTCAGTATGGATGATTGGTGTTGTTTCATGCCTTGTTGTACCACATAAAAAGTGATTTCTTCATCAAAACTTAACCAAATTCATAAAAAATAAAAATAGAAAAACATAATAAAGTCAGAGTTTAATCATACAGAGTTATATGCTAACACAAACACTCAATGGAAGAGCAACTATGTTTTTTTTCATAGGCCTTTGCCACCATAAGTATGGGGATTGGAACACATGTTTTCTCACATTCGACATGCACCACTTGCACACAATTTGTATTTGTCAATCACTTATCTTATGCATATAATTATTAATCCAAACATCGCATAAGGCCCTAGTTGGAAAGTTGTACCGCCTTATCCATGCTATGAGTGGGCAACAGCAGCAACTGAATCAAAGACAGGCTGAGACACATCACAGGACACAACACTAGCATCGCTATTTCTTACTATAAATTACCACCACAGCTTATGTAATATGCATTAACATGTCAATCACATATCATGGATATGAATGATAAATGCATGCCGTACAATGAGAAACTTCCAAACGATCACAAGATTGTTGGAGGCGGTTTATGTCAAATCAAAACCAGCACCAACTTTTAAGGGTGCAGGCAGATGCCAATATGTCCCATCTTTCACCGTCATCTTGAAAAGGTCAATCTAACTGACAAGTTTCCGACCCAATAGTCTCCCAAAACCAGGAAACTTCAATGGTGTGTCATAAGTTTATTTATAAAAACTCACATGCATTAATTTTGATGATCACTGAACTTATGGACATCTCATTCAAACCATGAATAGCTCACAATTAAATTCTTCTTCTTTCTAATTAGTATTACCCTAAAACCTGTCCAGCTCAACAGGTTTACACAATCATTTAAGGAATGTCCTAAATTAATCATGACACAGGAGAAGAAACTAGAAATTCATGCTTACCAATCCCAACACGAGTTCCGACAATCAATTCTGAGAAATCAATATGCCATTCTTGATAAGGTAATAATGGTTTGTCATTAAACGTGACAGATTCAAGAACTTTATTCCATGTTGAGACTAACTCTTCGTTTGGTGCAAAATTTGAAGTTCCACTTCTCCCAGAAATATGATTCCTATATTCATGAGGAGACGAGGGTAAGGATATAGCCTTATGAGAACTCATTTGCTCCCGTGGATGATTGTATAAAACAGACCTTCCACCAGATAGTTCATCACGCCCATGGGAATCATAATTCGTTTCCTACAACAACTTACAAGAATGTCAAAAAACCAGACAGACAATAACATAATATTCATTGGACTAGGAAACATTAATCTTAATTGAAAAAATTAATTACGAAATCAGTGGGCAAACTTGACGATAAATATCACAAAGTATTACGGTGAATTAAATCATGTCTGGAAACCCATATTATACGGGACAATCATAAACTTAAAGAAAAATGTGCATTTATGTGGGCAGCAGAGAGATACACAACTATTATGCCCATCTGAGAACATACAATGAAAAGAACATAAAAAAACTCCCGTCCCATGTCAACTGTCTCCATATCAAATTTGTTTTGTCCAAACTCCAAAATGAATATCCAAAACCAAAAATCAAAGCATTAAAAAATTTCCCAGATTATTATTGTTCAAGCTAAAATTAGAAGTATAACAAAGCAAACAAGTCTAAAAAAAAAGACATTTCAGAGAAGTAAATTCTAATGTAGAATGTCAAATGCATCAACTTCTTTCCATAAATGCTGGAACATTTCAAACTAAAAGATAGTCATTGTGTGGCAAAGATTCTATTGAGATGGAAACCAACCAGTTCTGTCGTAAACAAAATTGGACTGTGACACTGAACAAATGAGAACACAGATTGAAAACCAAACCAAAAACTCTCCAAATATGACGTAATTTAGCAAATATGATAAGCTGGCACGACTCCCGTTAAAACATTAGGAAATATCCCTATTATACATGAAACAAGATTCATCAACTTAGGGACCAAATTAACTCAAGATATCATGAGCCACAGTAGCAATCAAATGTAATTGAAATCCAGATTAGGAATTAACTCAATATCAAAGAGAAATCCAAAGTATAAAGCAATCATATGTTACCACGAGAAGCATACATTTGTTTTATCTGAACTGCTGCTTCGGTCATTTGTAGAATATGAAAATGAACTATCATTTCCTTGCTCCTTCAACAGACGATTTTGCTTTAATGTTTCATTCATTGCTCGCACAGCCCTAGAATTGTTAAGCACAACATAATAGTCTCAGCTAAACCCATATAAAAATATATATAATTTTGCAAATCTAAGCAAGGTTGTGCACATCGGATAGATCTCAGTCATAACTGAAGACGAATTGAACCCAGATAGCAGAGATATTGGTTGAACACAAATTTAAAATTCTAACGAATATGATTGGACATTTGTCTTGGTCAAACCATAATCTAGACAACTAATTAGTTCTGTTCAATGTTTGAGCCTCATGTAAAAGTGAAAGCATTTAACAACCAATTCACTTCGACTCAGTATTACAACAAAGCTAAGCACAGACATTTATCTTTAATTATACACAAAAATATATTTATTAAAATGATAATAAATAATTCATAGATGCATCAATACCGAGGAAACTAAATCACCACTTTTCATAATCTGACTAGAGTCAATGCTTGCAGAAAATTCAATCTACGTGCTGATGTACGAGATAGAATATATCTCTTTCTGAAGTCTATTTATGCTGAGAATACAAGCATCACTGTATTTTAAGACCCGTGGTTTAGACTGTTTAGTTAAGATCTACTTCTAACATGTAATTTGTCTTCCAATAGTATTTGGTATTTTCATTCAGGCACAAAGCATGACATTAAAACCTTTGACTTTCAAATCAACAACAACTTACAAATGTAGGGTAAATGAAAAAAAAAAAAAATCTGCTAGCCTGAAGAAAACCATAGAAGAGAACACAATGATGCCTAAAATGACCATCTTGCTAAGGAAAGACTGTTACTACAGAACTTATTATATAGATGAAATAAATAAATAATTTGAAATTATGGAAGCAAATAAAAAAAACTCAACTTTAGAAAGATAAAAGTTAATATGAAAACAATGTTTATAAAGAATCATTCAACATGAATAAGAACAATGTCTTTTACAGGTTCAGCAATGCCTCCAAAGAAATGAATAGAAGATCAACCTTACAATGTCATCACCAATCTCTGGAGTAATGCTAATGCTTCTTCTTCTTAGTCTACGAGTTTCTGACTTTGATGCACCATCTGATTTGTAGCTGCATTTGAAATTGAACAAAAGTGTGACTTCAGTGTAGAACAGCACAGGTTGCTTCAAAAAAAATGAAAACCGTGAAACGTATTTTTTTTTTAAAACACCAAGTTGTTTTAGTCTTGAAAGCCACAAAATGGCAAATAATAAATGAGTTATGAGTCAATACATATAGCTAGGTTTTTTTCTTATTTGAAGTAACCTATTGAACAAAAACAAAATTACCTCTATTTACGGGAAGCATACAAAAGCAATAAAACTGTGAATAAGCGTGCACACACACACACACAAAAATAATGACAAATTCCATCTGCCACAATCTATCCCAGGCTGAATAAAGGAAAAACTGGTAAAATTCATCAGGCATTCCTTTGAACTGAAAGGGCAACTACTGTTATTACATCTTAAATAATTTTAAATAATGGAATTAACAGTGCTCAGACCTTGATGTAGCCATGTCATCTGAATAATCTCTTATTGATTTCTGATCACCACCAAGCATGGACCGGCGACGTGCTTGAAATGAAGGATGCTCTGGGCTGAAAGCAAAACACAATAACTAACACTGCAGGTGTAGCACATTAAGAAATTCGAATAATGTAAAGAAAGTATGATCTGGAGTCTTAACTTCAAATATCTTAAACAGTGAGACCACTACTGACTGTATGTACTTTTGGGTATAAGAGGACAAAGCCAACTGGTGAATTTAGGATCACACTCACAACCAAAATTGGAAACAAAAAATAAATAAAATCATTTTCCCTACCTTTTTTTTCAATTATTGTCCAGGCAGATCATGTTACTCTTCAATTATGACAACATCCAGCCCAATTAATTTAAGTTAAGGCAATTGTCACCTTTAAAGTAAATAAAGAAAAATATTTCATTAGGAATCCAGTACTTGAACGACACTGTTTCAAGTCACAAAATTTGCACATCTGGAAGAATATTCAATTTTTTATGATCATTCATGGCATACATGTGCAAGACTGCATAATATAAAATTTTCATTTAAACAAATAATGCAGTTTTTAGAGTTCTTGCCTCCATAAATCTGACATTCTATTTCTGGCTATTTCTAAATTAATCAAACTATGGTTTCCCAGCTATATGACAATAGGGTAATGGGGATAAGACTTCCACCAAGGGGAACGGGAAACAAATGACGCATGTTATTAAGTGCCAGCGACTTGGTCAGTTATATAGCGTAAGATTGGAATGTGAGAACAATAGTCAAAACATGTGAACAAATTCACAACTACAAAACTGCTCAGTAGAAACCTAGAGGCATAGAACATGGAGTTTTGTATGAAGACTATTATGGCCCCCCAAGAGTACAAGACACCAAGAGAATCTTAACACTATCACTGATCATGAAGTTGAAAAGTGTGTCGCACCTAAAGTAAAACTATACTGCCATCAACAGGAAGAAACTTTGAACTTTATATAGCACACTAAGGAAGATGTAAGGACTGAGAAAAACCTTGAACTGGCAGTACGCTGCTCGGCAATAACCTTTCTCCGGCTACGTCTCCAAAATGTAGTTGCAATGTTTGGTTCACTGTGTGAAAAACTGATAGCAAAAAACATATTCAGTAATAAAACCCCATAGTATCCAATCGTTTACAGGATCTCAATCAAAAAGGTTCTGTGACCATAGTACACTACCCTACTTCTGACTTCTTCTTTTTTTAAGAATTTAATCCTATTTTATTTCAAAGAGAAGAAAGTACTTTTGTCAGGTTAACTTCCTCATCATTACATAAAAGTTCTCCAAACAAAAACTCAGATATATATAAAGGTTTTAGAGTTGCAGTGTCTTATACCACCTCTCTATTGAAAAAGCGTGTAACTTGTCTGTCTTGAAACATGACAGAATAAGTCTCAAAGTAATTAGCACCTTAGTTTCCTGTCAAGGGATTTCGTAGGCTGCAACATCATATTTCGTAATGCAGGGCCTGACACATTTGAAGCCCCTTCTAATTTCTTATGGAACTGGAGGTTCTCATCCTTTTCAGCACTGTGGCAGAAAGAACAAGAACAATAATTATCTAATCAACTTTATGCAGTCAACGAAAAGACCTAAATTAAGTAAAAGTTGAATTATATGTGCAAACATTCAACAGGAAAATGAGAAAACAAGTATGGAATAAGCTACCTGTCAGGATCCAATCTGTCAGAAAACCCATACAGCGGACTGTTCGGTTCAAGAGGTGAATCACAGGAGTCATTTTCGGCAGAATCACTCTCCCCAGCTGCAGATATATGGGTCATCAGCATTGCCCTGCTTGATCGGGGTATCAGCTGACCAGGAAATCGCATAAGATCGACAAGTAGCTCCGTTGAGTTCAACACAACTATCACAGACATGTGCTTATACGGGTCTATGCACTCCAAAGTCACATCATTTGGTAATCCCTGTTGGGGAAGTGAAGGGAAAAATAATAGACTTAGAAATAAGATACGACTGGAACAATTAAACATATTTAGAATATGTTTCACGTCATCAATGTAACCCACTAAAAAGTGGTTGGAATAGCAGAAACCAACAATAACTGTTGAGATATTTAGAATACCATATAGCATATGGGGTTTATTTATTTGTGCCTTACTTTGAATAGATTATAGATCAATAAAATCCATAAACTAAGCCTGGGCTATATCCTATTTTGTTTTAAGTCAACTCTTGTAATGCCCTATATGAAGGGCTACTATTATACATCAACATTAACAACGGCATTTCATATTATCTAATAACAAGAAAATGTCGCTTTAATTATCATCATGATAATATTAGTACTAGTGGTCATTTTCAAAATTTTATCCTGACAAATGGAAGTAGCAATTACCACCATGAGCCTGCTTTCAAGACCAACAGTGTCCGCTAGAACTTTAAATAAGATTGCTCGAGGACGGCATGAACCATGCTTTATTTGCCCCAGCATCTGAACACCTCGATTCTCAAACATGTGAGAGGTTTCCTCTAGTGCAGCTTTTGCTGGACTTTCCACATTTGGTCGTTTATAAAAATCAGAAACCTGTTCAGGAAATGTCAAAAGATAAATTGAAATAATTGCATTGCAGTGAAAATGATTCATGAAATTGAAAGAAGAAAAAAAAATCTATTGTAGAAGCTGATTATGTATTAGTTATTGTATTACAACTATATCTCACAATCTGAATTTTGAACCTTGTTACAATCATTTCATCAAAAAAAATCTTTTAAAAAACAGACAGATCCCTGGGAGTCCTCATATGAGAATGCAAGGATGAAGTGTTGACAAATGGAAAACAACCAGTGCAGAAGATTACAGAGTAATGTTATAAGAAAAGGAAAAGACAAATGATTTAACAATAATGAAATAAAATAAATAAAAAATTATACCAATGCAGCAATCTTCTTTATCATTGCAGGTGGATTTGAGTTCAACCCTCTAACCAGAGCTACAATCAGCTGCTTTAGCATGGTTAGCTTTTTATCCTTTACAGCATCAACAAGAATGACCTCAGCTTTCAAGCCATCAACTCCCATTCGGTGCAGCTCATCCAGAGTAGGAATAGAATCAAAATGCTCTTTGAGCCTTCTCTCCTGTTCAGAATGACATACTATTAGTTTACACCATAATTATATGACCTCAACTAAACTTCTGCCTCCAGTCTTACTCTTTGGTTATCACATTTCACTTCCTATCCTACAAACAGTCTAACACCAGCTAAGTGGATATTAATTCAAAGAGGGATCCAGTTTCTAATTGATATTCCATACGTAAGCCAACAACTCAAATCTAAATTTAGAAAGGTAAGATATTTCACGAGCATGAAACAGTCGCGCAAATTGAGTTTTGGAATTATGGATTGAAAAGGGCACAGTAACAGAAACATTAACAAAGATACAAAGTTTATTCATGCAAATAAAGTAACAATAAATAAATGAAAAGATGGTAGTAAAAAAAAAAACTCAAAAACATAATCTGTTAAGTCTTAAAAGGAATGGTGAATATGTAACACACACGATAAAAATGAGGAGTGAGTGAAAACAATTGCCACCTCAAATAGCTATAGTTCAAACTGATAATAATTGGAGGTAAATCTGGCAAAAACTATAGTGTCAACTGATTATCTTTGCAAACAAAGGAAAATTATTCTCACCGGAATGAGAGAATAGAAACCATTTGGAATTGGTTCAGAAAGCATTCCAGTACTCCAGAGAATTTGTGATGCAGTCTGAGATGCCAATTCATCTTGACCTAGACTTTTTGGTGATCCTTTACTACTCAATGTTTCATCTTGGGAAGCCAGGGAAACAGATCCAAATTTGTCCATAAGATCCGAAGTCCACCAACCAGCATTAGAAGCCCCTTGCTCTGCTGTCCCAGTAGCATCTCTTGTTTCCTCCATGTCCTTAGATATTTAGATTGTAAAACCATTTCGCCCCGCTTATTACCCCATAAAAGACCCTTTCATCAAGAATTAACTTTTAGACTAAAAATATTAAAATACATAATGCAGACTTCTTTTGTTCTGATGCCTTTAAGCTGGAGGCCATATGACCTGCAAAACAGAAACCAAAAGGTAAACAATGACATTACAATAAAAGCTTATATTCATTAATAAATCCGATATGTATTTCTGAAATGAGGATAGAACACACGGCAAAATGGACAAACCCCAAGAGTGGCAAGTTAGTAGTGGCAAGTTAGTAGTGGCCACCAAATCTAAAACGGATATACCTCCAATGACGTAATGTTTATAGAATATTCCTTAAAATAACTAGAAAATCAAAATGGTGATAATTATTGTTCAGATAATTTGTTTTGCTATTTAGGCTGGAATACATCAACAGCCCAACAAAAGGACCAAACATTCCTAATCTTACAGCAATTCCTAAAATAGGACCAAACTACAATATGCAATTTAACTTTTAACATATTTTAGCTTATGCAATCATTCAAGAAAGTAAACCGGAGTTTAGCTTATTGCAAATTGTAGTGCACCGAAATACTCAATTATTTGATCTTGCATATCAGCAATCCAAATCATAGGCAACACCAAAATAATATACTCATCATAATTGCCAATATTAGCACACAATAATTTGACTACAAGTTATGCAGGACATAAAATTTTCTAAGACATTCCATATTCTGCTATTGATATCAATCATTTGTTTAATCAACATACGAAACCAGTCAGGTGTCAAGTAAAGTAGCAATACTACCCCTATATTCTTTTTGTCTAATTTTATACATGAAATGACAAATGAAAGGCCAAATCTATAATCCAAAGAGGACACAGGTGAAGAATATATTAAAAAAATGTTTATGTGCCATCAGCACCCAAGGTTTAATCATAGAATGAAAATGAATAGAAGATACAGCCACTGAAGTATACAGCCAAATCAAAGTAAACTCATGCTGGACTTCAAAGCATTAAATCCTTATGAAAGATGCTTTAATAGAAACATGATAATGTTCCGACAATACATATAACCTCGTATACTGCAAAAAATAATGCCTTTAGCCTAAAAGGTAAACTGTAGGCCACAAACTAGTCTCTCAAAAACTCAGCTGAATTATAACAAATCATTGCTATCCAAAATTAAAATTGCCCTCAGAAAAATAGTGTTCTTGATCTTGACACTATCCTCTTTAACCATAAATACAGACAACAATGCTGACCACATTGCCAACCTAACGTGAAATTACCCCCTTAAACGGTGTTTCTCTCTCCCTGCAAGTTTCCAAAGATTGAAAGATTAACAATTTTACCATAAAAACGCTAACTCCTATGCCCCCACATTGCTAACCTAACATGTAAAAACCCCAACAACCAGTATGTTTCTCTCCTCAAAGATTTAAGGATCTAGAAGCACAAGTCTCTTACCATAAATACAAACTCCAATGTAAAACCCCAATGCAGCTCGCGCTGACATAAATCTTAGTGATCAGCTCATGAATCAAATTCAAACTCACCTTCCAAATTCTACCACATAATCTCAAAATTATACCAAAATGGATGAAATGGAACAATAAATAAATAAACCTAGCCACTACTCACTCCAAATCAGCACAAATTTCATGAATTCCACTGACTCAGCTCCAATTCCCATTGATTACTACAATCCAACGACAAAAAACCAACCAATCAATGAAACACAAATCAGATTAAGACCCAAATCATCCAAGCATAAGAAATACTTGCCCTCGAGCTCAAATCATGGATACAAACACTAGAATCACAAAATTCGAATTCCAAATTCAGGGATCAATTCCATCAAAATTTGAATTGAAAAAATTTAGTATAAAAGTTAAAACAATATTGTATTGTAAATATTGTGAATTATTATGAACTCAATTCGTTGTTGCATGTACGTATAAATTATATTAATACATTGCTAAATTGAATGGAAAAAATCCAAAAACATATAAGAGAGAAATCTAACATTTTATTCTCCCATTAAAAATTATATTTATACCAAGAGCAATAACACATGGAATAGAAAAATAATAAAATGTCCAATAATTCCGAATAAATGTATGGACATTTGATTTTAATGATTTATATTCCTAAAGAACCCCACTCTTTAATTTTAAACGTCAAGTCCCACTCAAAATATATCCCTAAAGACAAAAATATTATTACTTGAAAAATCGAATAAAAAATTATGGAAACTTGATTTTTAGTAAAAACGTGGCTATTAATTAATTAAGCCACGCTTCGCTTTGCATCAAATGACGAACAGAGACGATAGTGATAGGGGGCATGAATGAAGACACAGCTCCACAAATTTACATTATTACCAAACCAATTAATCGAACGTGGACAGCATGTGTTATTGTATACATATGGGGCCAACGATAAGTATGTGTTTCCATACAAATTTGGACCATCCATGTTGCTCACATGTGTGATGTATCTATGTATTTGTGACCCGAATTTTGGTGACCCATGTTTCCGTTCACAGACCACAATCATCACAAGACCTCTTTTTATTTATCGTACAAACCATATCTAATTGTTTTTGCCGCACTATCATAAAATTATATTCCACTAGTTGCACTAATTATAAATATTCACAATAATATATAAACTAAGTTAACAAATATTCACAATAATTTATTTACCTTATAAGACATGGGGTAATTACATAATTAAATAAAATTTGGTGTCAAATTAAAATTTTCGTTCAACTTTTATAGTATGTATATATATATATTTATTTATGGGAGTTTGTTTTGATTAATTAAGGTAAATAATATCTCTGTCATTTTTCTTTAAAAAAAAAATCACTAAGCCGTTTAGAGAGTTGGTTAGAGTTTTTGTTCGGGTAAAGCTATTTTTAAATTTTAAAGTAGGAGAAGTCTCTTAAATTTGCAGATAGTAAATTGCGGTCCCTTTCGTTAAGATAACGAGTCTTTCTTTGATAGCAAATTAAAAGGTTGTTAAGGTTTGCAGAGCGACATATATTAGCGGTAGGTTTTTTTTATTAGTGTGCGCACAAGACAGTAGAAGATGGTTGCAAAGAAGATAAAAGTGATTTGAAGGTGGTGGTTTGACTAAAGTTATCGGATTAGTTTTCAAATTTGTTGTCGAATTAGATAACAAACCCGATGTTTGTGAGGGGCAATTGGCACAGTCATCCACATGATCATCTTGAATTCAAAGTGCAATCATTTTCAGTTGTTTGTGATCTTCAGGCTGGAGGAGAGGATTCCAGTGCATTAGTTTGGTAATGCCAATTTTCAATTTCGAGTTGGTTTATGAACTTAGTGACTCATGAATTATTTAATTTTTGTTATTTTTGTCAGATTTGTCTAAATAGGTTAATTTTTAAACCCCACATTTTGTATCCTATTTGTTATAGTCTGATTTGAATTAATAAATTAATAATTTATGTATTAAAAATATTAAAATTATATACTATATGGGAGTGCGTTTTGATTTGATTAAGGTAAATAATATAGTTAAAAATAATAGTAATGATATGGTTGAGATGTCAAAATCAAGGAGGGCCACAAGTAGAAATTGGGGTGGGGGGTCACAGCATAATTAGGATCTACGAGTGAGGTGAGAGCGCGTGGACAAAAAAAAAAGAGAACAGGATATAAACGTGAAAGCGAGTGGGACTTAAAAAAGCAGCCTGCACGTGATTCATGTTTTCCATTTGCCACGCGTCGTGAAGGTGACGTCCCACTTTGTAGCCGCCTTCCTTCTAGTAGCCGGCCAAAGCTTCTGCATACAATACAGCTAACGCA
>JAYMSZ010001442.1:0-14340 GCA_036897665.1 Pelargonium citronellum | reverse complement strand
TTGAGATGATTAGAAATATGTCTTCAAGTTCGGAAGATCGAGTAAAAACCATGAGTATTTGTTTAGTTCTTGAATCATTTGACTTTATTTTCTTGGCACACTTGATGATTTCAATATTTGGTATGCCAAATGAATTAAATTTTGCTTTACAAAGAAGGGATTAAAATATTGTTAATGACATGACACTTGTTACTTTGACCAAGGATCGTTTGCAAGAAATGAGAGATGAAGGATGTGAAACCCTACTTGCTATATAGTTTCTTCATTTTGTGAAAAAAACAACATTTTGATATTTGATATGGATGATGGATACACTCCTCCTAGAAAATCAAGACGTTTTTATGCGCGTGTCACAAATCTCCATCATTTTCGGGTTGATGTGTTTCTGAAAGTAATTGATTTACAACTTCAAGAATTGAACAACCGGTTTGATGAGGTTAACATGGAGCTGCTTAGTTGTATGGTTTCCTTTAACCCTGTTGATTCTTTTGCACATTTTTTTGTTAAAAAATTAGTTCGACTTGCTGAATTTTATCCTTGTGAGTTATCAAGTGTTGATTTGCGCAGTCTTGAATTTTAGCTTGAAAATTTTATCGTTGATATGAGAAGGGACAAGAGGTTTAATGATTTCAAGGGTCTCAGAGAACTATCAGTGAAACTCGTCGAGACAAAGAAGCATATTATCTTTTCACAGATCTATCTGCTTTTAAAGTTGGTGTTGATTCTTCCTGTAACTACTGCAAGTGTGGAGAGAGTGTTCTTGGCTATGAATATTGTGAAAAAATATATTAAGAAATAGTATGAGTAATCAAGTACTTAATGATTGCTAGTCACCTATTTAGAGAATGATGTTTTGTTACAAATTAGTGATGTCAATATTTTGAACCGTTTTCAAGGTATGAAAACTCGTAGACAACAATTATTATTTAGTAATGAATTATTATTTTAAGTATACAAATTTGTCATTTAGCTTTTTTAAAAGAAATTTTTGACCCCATATTTTATAATTCCCGAGTCCGCTTCTTATCCTAGGGTTAGGTATGTAAGACCATAACACTTGTTAAACATATGTGGGAGATCAAGTCACCTTCTCGAAATGCCTCAAAGGCTTCTAAACTCATCGGACATTGATCACTATTAACCGACATTCTCGATGGCCGTAGGATGCAACACTGAGCGATAAAGGTTATAAGAAATTCAATACTCTCCTCGGCGCACAAGGAACATATGAAAACTATTAGAATCGCTCAACGCCTGTGAATAGCGTGCCTGAAAGTAAGAGCCTAAGCCATAAGCAACTCTTAATTAGAGGCCGCCTTTCCACCAACTAACTACACATTGCCACGTGGGTGGCAAAAATAGTAACAAGTAAAAATACATCTCTCTTGGAATAAGATCCCCCACAATTCCACATTTACTTTTTCTATCAAGAACTCTTTCTAACTTCTGTTTTTGGTGTGTTTACTTCCCTAGATCACATATTTAAGACTATAACCAAAATATTGGATTCAAATTTTAATTTAGAACGAACATTTAATAAAATTCACTAACGTATGGAGATGGCGACAAACAGCATAAGTGTGCCTGAATTGACTTAGTCAAAACAATCGTATCAGCTGATTTCATTGATGGGAACAACTTGGAAGTCATCATTCCCTTGAACTTGTAAGAAAATCAATAATGGCCATTTGGTGCACCAATCTTCCAAGACACGATCGCTCTCCTTCTCGCAAAGACCAAAGCTCTCTAAACGAAGGCGACTCCTTAATCGTCCTTAGCTAGCTAAGACATAGGCAGAAGAGACACACATGCACCACCTCTCAAATCCCACCGACTATGCATCCTCATGAAAACTTACACAAAAAATTTAATTGCCAAGTTGATTTCTCATTGATTCAGAGACTGCAATATATACAAGTCTAGTTTCTTAATCATATGCTAAACTTGCGCCTAAAGCAAAACGATACAAAATAATTTATAGTAAATGCTAGATTAGTCAATGATACAAAGTAGGAAACAAAATAAATCAGGAAACCAAATAAATCAGCCAATACACATTAAACTCAATACTCTCCCTCAAGTCGGTGCGTGAAGATTAAAAATGCCCATCTTGCCCAGTAATTCGCGAAATCGGTCACGTCCGAGAGCTTTGGTGAAGATGTTTGCCAATTGATTCTTGCTGGAGATAGGATGGGGAATGAGTACAAGGCGTTCCAGTTGTTCACGAACAAAGTGGCAATCAATCTCTATGTGTTTAGTGCGTTCATGGAACACCGGATTAGATGCAATATGAATAGCTGCTTGATTGTCACAAAATAAGGGAACTGGTGTCTCTTGAGGAGCTTGCAAATCATGAAGCAGTCGTCGCAGCCAAACTATTTCTCGAGCTGTAGAGGCCATGGCCCTATACTCGGCTTCGGCAGAGGAGCAAGACACCCCAGACTGCTTTTTAGCACGCCACACAATGGGTGATGAACCAAGAAATATCAAATAGCCAGTTGTGGAGCGTCTAGTATCAGGACACCCCGCCCAGTCAGCATCACAATATGCTCGTAATATTAACAAACTGTTCGACGGAAGAAATATCCCTTGACCAGGGTTTTTCTTCAAATAACGCAATACCTGGAACGCCGCATCAAAATGTGGTTGTCTAGGAGTATGCATGAACTGGCTAAGAATGTGGACAGCATAACTGATATCCGGGCGTGTGATAGTTAAATACAATAGATGCCCAACGAGTCTTCGATATTGTCCAGCATCTGTACATGGTTCCCCTTCGTTTGCTGACAGTCTACGTTGTTGTGTGATGGGACATTGAGAGGGCTTACAAGCTGTGAGTCCGCTGTCTGCTAGAATATCAAGCGTGTACTTTCACTGAGTAAGTGAAATTCCTGATGGAGAACGAGCTACTTCGATTCCAAGAAAGTATTTGAGCTTCCCAAGATCCTTGATACTAAACAATTTATCCAAATAACGTTTGAGCCCTTCAATACGTGTATTATCAGTGCCAGTGACAATAACATCATCAACATAAATAAGTACAACAATAAAGCAACCGTTCTCCGTGAAGGTGAAAAGTGAGTGATCTGCCTGGGAAGCACGAAATCCAATATGTCGAAGTGCTTTGGTGAATTTGTGATACCAATTACAGGATGCCTGTTTGAGTCCATAGAGAGATTTTCTGAGTCGACAAACTCTACTCTCCCCCTGTTTAGCAAATTCATGTGGAATCTTCATGTACACTTATTCACTTAAGTCGCCATCATGTAAGAAGGCGTTATTAACATCCAATTGGTGAAGCGGCCAATTATAAATAGACGTGACTGCTAATAGATAACGAACGGTGACTAGCTTAGCCACTGGTGCAAATGTCTCATTGTAATCGACACCTTCAATTTGTGTATACCCTTTGGCAACCAGTCGAGCTTTATATCTCTCAATGCTCCCGTCTGGCAGATACTTTATCTTACACACCCATTTGGATTCGATGGCACATTTTCCAGGTGGTAATGGAGTCAGGTCCCATGTGTTATTTGCCTCAAGAGCTGCTATTTCCTTACTCATAGCATCACGTCAATGTGCATGTCGTACTGCCTGATAAAAATTCTTTGGCTTATCTCCTGAAGAAATGGCTGCTAAGAAGGCAGTGTGAGCAGAGGAAATTTTTTCATAAGAAATAGAATGGGTAAGAGGATATATCGCTGATTTAACTGATGGATGGTCAGGATGGGAGGAAGAGCTTGACGCAGTAAGGGAAGGCGGTAGCGTATACTCGAACCTGGTCAACTTTTTGGAAACTGTTCGCACCCTCTTGTTCAACACTGGTTCTTGCTCAACCGTAGTAGCTGCTCTTTGATGCGTCACGAGGGTGCTACTCATAGGTGGCGCTTGTTCCATTTCTGACTCATTTAGCATGCTTTCGATTCGACCCTCATCAACATCCCTAGTATCGTTAGAGTTTCCCCCAACTAAATCTCCAATTCCTATATGCTTAGTTCTGGGGCGTTGCTTATGGATGGTGTTAAGATCGGTGTCATCTGTCTGATCTCATGAGAAGTCTTCTCGAAGGGAAAAATATCATCCCAGAATTGTACATCACGTGATACAAGAATTCTCTTGGCTTCCATATCATACACCCGGTATCCCTTCTATCCATGTGGATATCCTACAAATATTCCAGGTTGAGAGCGTGATGCGAATTTATCTCTAGTTTGCCTGTGGGTGTAACATAAGCATCCAAAAACTCGCAGATGATCATACACGGGTTTCTTTCCAAAAAGCATTTGAAATGGTGTCTTGTCTTGAAGCACGCTCAGCGGTGTCCTATTGATTAGATAAGCTGCTGTCAGGACGCATTCTCCCCAAAATCGAATGGGTAGTCTAGCTTGAAACCGTAGTGCCCTTGCTACCTCTAGCACATGTCTATGCTTTCGTTCGACCACACCATTTTGTTGTGGTGTCCCGGAACAACTAGTCTGATAGTCCATTCCATGCAACATATAATATTCTTGCAACTTGTGATGCCTAAATTCCATCTCACCATCTGTGCGCAATGCCTTGACTTGCACCTCAAATTGTGTCTGCACCATTGGAAGAATTGAAAGAGATACTCTTTTGTCTCAGACTTATGTTTCATCAAATAGACCCATGTGCCGCGACTATGATCATCAACTATAGTTAGAAAATAATGACACCCGGTGAATGAAGGAGTGTGATATGGACCCCATATATCGCAATGGATTAACTAAAAAATACGACTAGTTTTATTAATATGTGTGGGAAAAACATTACGAGTTTGCTTTGCCTTACTACATGCATCACAAAATGAAGTCTCAACTTTATTCTTAAATATGGATAAATTCAGAACCAATGACAAGCGGCGAATTGGTATATGCCCTAGTCGACGATGCCATAGTTTAGTATCTCCACGATGTTGAGCTACCAATGCCTTCCCACCACCGTTGGCTCAAAATAGTAAAGTCCATTCCTCATCCTACCCATACCAATCAGCTTCCTCGACGGCAAGTCCTGTACCACACAAAATTTCGGATAAAAAATTAGTGCACAATTTAAATCATTCGTTAATTTGCTCACTGACATTAAATTAAAAGAGAATTGTGGTATTGCAAGCACTCTTTGGAGTGTTAATGTTTTATCAAGAGTGATTTGCCCAACTCCATTTATGTGAGCAGTTTTACCATTCGGCATTTGTACTGGTGGTAAAGGGGGTAGAGACTCAACATTAGTCAATAAATTTGTGTCACAAGTGATATGATCAGTTGCCCCGAGTCAATAATCCAGCGTGAACTAATTTTACCAGTGAAATTTGGGTTTGTGGAACACGCTGATGGTCCTGCTATAGCATTAACTGATGGTGTTGTTTGACTTGATCCATTTAAAAGATCCATGAGATGTGCTTTTTGAACCTCAGTAAGTTGAAGGGCATGTTTTGATATCTGCTCCAAATTGGGCCTTAAGTGCTCAAGGTCTTTACTGCCTTGTCCATTGATTTGGACCAAATTATTAGAAGCCCATCTTGTACCTGTTTCTTCTCTAAAAATTGAGGAGCCATGCGCAGCACCTCTTGTATTCACAGCAGCCGTCATCGAAAAAGTACGTCCTCCTCTGCGACCTCTTCCACGTCCTGCTCCCATTTCATTTCGGCCTCCAATTTCTCCTCCGACTCTGTGCCAATAATCAGGATAGCCGATGAGTGCGTAACAGGATTCGCGTTCATGTCCAGTCTTACCACAATGCTCACATCTGCGTTCTTCAAATCGTCGGCGTGGAACTTGTTCGCTATTTTTTCGTCCGCTTCGATCAGTCACTTTCGTAAGAAATGCAGCCGTGTCAATTGGTAATGAACGCGCTGCAGCAACAGTTATTTGTTTCTCCTCTTGAGCAGCGATGACGTAAGCTCGTCCCAGCGTCCTCTCTTGCCGGAGTAAAGCAATAGAACGCTTTAATTCATAAACGCGAGGTGCGATTCCTTGTGTGAACCGTTCCTCGAGATTTTATCCATATCTCAGCCGCAGTGTCAGTGTGTGAAGCTTCAGCCTGTAACTCCTTTTCCAGAGAGTTTATCAACCAAGTTTTAACAAGAGCATTGCGTTGCACCCAATAATGGAGTTCATCAGCATCAGCTTTTGGTCGCTGCACAGTCCCGTCGACAAATCCAATCTTATTTTTAGATGTCAAGGCTATGAGAAAGGTAGATTTCCATGTGAAATAATTCTCACCCGACTCGCTCAGTGGTTAAGAAACAAAGATCATGCCCGGATGATCAGACGGGTGTAGGTAATACGGCGATTTGACATCGACTGCACTTGATTTACTTGCAGCCAACACCAACTCGCTTGATCGGTTCTCTGCCATTTTAGAGAACGAAAATCAGAATATGTGCTCTGATACCAGGAAAACTTAGACAAAAGATTTAATTGCCAAGTTGATTTCTCATTGATTCAGAGACTGTAATATATACAAGGCTAATTTCCTAATCATATGCTAAACTTGCGCCTAAAGCAAAGCTAAAATAATTTATAGTAAATGCTAGATTAGTCAATGATACAAATTAGGAAACAAAATAAATCAGGAAACAAAGTAAATCAGCCATACACATTAAAACTTATTGAGATTTCAAAAATAATATTTGAGAGATGAGAGTTAATTGTTATGTCTTCTTGGTGCTTCGATGATAAATTAATTACTCTTAATTCCATGATGTCTCGGCTTCGAAGTTCTAATGGTGTCAGTTTTGCTGTTCAAATTGATGAAGCTTTGGCTTTTAATGGATCAAATGATTGAGAATTTGAGATAGCTGATTGATGAAACCGACCGTTTGTTTGCAATATGACACCAAAACATGACAATATTGGACTTTGGGAAATTGTTCACAAGCAACAATTGGAAAAAAAATTATTGAGACAATTGGAGTTTGTTTGGTAATACTACTAAAAATTTGAGTTATATGCTCAAATAAACACAAATGTATTGATTTATCAATCTTTGAATTAAGCGCATGAAATATTTAAAATTTTGCTAATTGATTTAAGAATTTAGATTATGTTTATTTTAGATGATATATATGAAATTATAACTTTTTCTTGAAAAAATGAAAATGGTCAAGTTGTTTCGACATACGAAAACAATTGACCGCAAATGAATATTAGGTCAACACAAATATATTTTCATTGAATTGTGACTCCGCATAAATGAGATACAAGAAAGAACTATGCAGAAACTTGACTCCTTAAAAGAGCAATTTTCTGAATTTTTACCAAACAAGCTAGTGTAATCTTCCTTCAAGTTTTACTTACATTACACCTTCAAAGAAAACAAAACAATCATTTACTTTTCTTTTCTCCTGCAACACAAAACCCTATAGCTATAACCAACCATAGTAGAGACTGAGAGGAACATTTACAAACACAAGTCTATTCATCTTTTTTTTGTCATTCATTTCTCTTCTTGTTTTTTTTTTTTTTTTATCTTTTTTCAATTGGAGAAAAAAAAATATAGTTATATATAGTTATACAACTTGGGAGCTAGTTCACATCAAATTCTTATGTACAGACAGGGATCAACAGAAGGTCCAAGATGGAATGCAAACCCAAATATGCTTCTATAAATAATTTGAAACTAACCCAATAGCTTTGCAAAGCTAGAACCTTCCATGAATTTATGAATTTTCATCTACAGAATGTACAAAAGAAACAGAAAGAGGGGATTCCATACTCCAGCGCAGCAGCGTAAATCCAGCTTTAGATTCGCCACCTATGCAACACCTCTCTTATTCGCTCACGCTTGGCATTCGCAGCATAAATGCCAAAAGATGATGCCCCCGCCGCCTCCACAGCTACACCAATCGAGAAGCAGAAACTGAACTTACTATTAATTAGAATGCAACGGCTCATGAATTGCGCAAACCCAGCTATCTTTCTTTGGTGAATGTTACAGATCAACCTGAAAGAAAACGATATCACTCGCTTAACTAAACCATCATATTCAATAGAGCCAGCAACTTGGCCATTTGGACCCGAAATCCAATCCGATCCAACCAGCTTTTAGGTCGGGCAAAGCCACAAAACAAGCGCATATTGAGCACTAAAAGTGAAACTCTAACGAACCCGAAGCCCTTTCGGATTGGATTTGGGTTAGGTTTTATCAACCCGAAATTCCCACCTCTAATATTCAATGACACTAGAAGAGGTGCGAGAACTAAAGTTTACCTTCCTCTGAAAATGCAAATATGCCGCCAAGCATATCATCATTTTCCTCCTCGTCTTCAGGTTTTTCCTTTTCACAGTGGCTGCTACTGCTGTCAACATCATCTGCTACATTATCAGTTAATCCATGGCTATTATTAAGCTCCATAGCCTTACAATGCCCCTCCTGAAGAAACTGCCCAAAGTCCACCTTGTTGCTCCCATTTGATTGCACAACTCCATCCACAAAGATGCTCACTTTGGAATCAAAACGGTCAGTATTTGGCGATGCAACTTCAGTAAACCCAGCAGTGTCATCAACAGACAAGCTACTTTCATCAATATGAGAACCAGCTTTCTTCAAGTACTCGGATGGAATTGATGCAATGGCTGATGATTTCTGGTCATCCATGGATGGCACGACAATGGTACTCCCCCGTCGTTCCGGGTAAAATCCATTTAGAGACGGGCAAGGATTTATGTACGCCAAATTATCTAAGTCTGGAAAATTGTCCATCCTTCTAGATGACCCTGGTGACAAATTACAAACACAATGAGTTGCATATTTCTTGTTCGACCAAAATCAAGGAAAAGAAAGGATAAGTAGCACTACAAATGACTGGCAGTTGAGAATTCATTGGACAAATACAGCGAATGACCAAATCACACAGAAGATTGGCAGTGCCTACAAACAATTAGAGTCTTTACGTATACAGCATACATACATACATACAGAGGTTTACATACTAAAAGTCTACAAGCTAAACCGATGAAGAAATACAGGAACCATTATCTTCAAGGAATCAAGGTTTATTCCAGACAGTAGAAAAAGAAGAAGTAATTATTGACTTTAAATAGACAAATCTATAGATCAGCAGAATATTTTCCATAGAGCTTAGTTCTTACCCCCTTCCGAGCTTTCAGTAGAGCTGAGGGACGCAGGCTTTGAGTGACATATAATAGACTCTTCAGTGACCTTGTCTTTAGCTTGATGAGGCTCTGAAGACGACAGAGGATATTTTCCCTCATTAAGGTCTCTGCATAAAAAGAAAACCAAACAAATTAGTAGAAACACACCACTCCCACTCACAAGAATAAGGTACACTGTTAGAGAGATTCAAATATTATCTGATAGTGAGCTTATCTCCAAACAAAGGAAATATCTTCTCGTAATTTCTTCTCAAAGTAAAAAAGAACAAAACTAATGGTTAAAAGGTTACTTTGATGAGTCTACCTACAGACGTACAATATATTTTCCTTTCTCTTTTCTAAGTATAATTCTGACAATAATCATCCAAATAAAATTTTCAGGAGCTTAAAACAAGCATTCATACTTGCAGAATTGATCAGTGAATCTAAAGGATATCACAACCCACAAACTGAAAGAGATTAAATGGTCATTACCTGTCACCCCAGCCAGACTTGATGTTATGGAAATGGTCAAAAACAGGCAATAACTCCTTCCATCTCATTTCAACTTCATTGATGGGTACCTTTTCAACTTCAAGCTCACCCTTGCAATCTTTAACTCTTGGGGGATCCATCGTATAGAAACAAATCTAAAGCAATTTAAGAGATGGATTACAACATAGTACAGCATATAACAACAGAAATCACAACATCAAGGCAAAAGACACAACATCGCAACTTCAATGCAAGATATACCTTTGATTTATGCCATATAGGAAGCCTTCCAGAACTTATTTGCACCTCTGCGTTGGATAGATACCAGTGTGATCTATCATGGGGTTTTGACAAATCAGCTTTCGTAAGCTTTTTCTCCCCAAGACTGTTATTCAAATTTAGAAAATCAATTCCATAAGAATCCTCAGAACCTGATTTGTCCAACGTTGCCTCTGCAGCATCTCGTCTATTAAAGGTAGTCTCAATACATTCCTCTCTATCTGGCCAATCCGACCTTCTACATACATCCCACCATTGAACAGGTTCAACTTTAACCCTTAAATCTTCCTCCTGGATTTGCAAAAATGAGCCAGGTCGAGTTCTAGAACTGCTGTCACTTTGTTCAGTCCCAATTGATGGCAGAAACTTATGTTGTATTACATGGCCAGATGGAGTATAAACTAATAAATGTTCTAAGGAATTAGACTTTGTGTTACCCTGCAGAACACCGTGAAAAATAGAATTATGAAAAACAGCAGCAACAGCACCAGATGGCACAAAAACCTTTCCTGTTGCAGAGGCAGCAGCATTGCTCACTGTGTTGAGCCAACCAGAATCATTATACTTTATCCTGCTCACTACAGAGAGGACAACAGGTGCCGGGGGTGGAAAAGATTGCTGACTAAAAGTGCAAGATGAAGTAGACCACCAAGGAGCTGATGGAACTGGAAATAAAGAAGGCCCTCCACCTTGAGAATTATGAGTTTGAAACCCAGCATCACCACCAAAAGGTGACAGAACAAAAACATGGCAAGTCCCCTTAGAAGAAACAATAGCAATCCATTGACTGTAGTGACTAAAGCATATATCTTGGATAGTCTGTCAAATGAAGAGCAGTGAAAAAACAGATACCCATTAATATAAATCATATGAAAAATAAAGGTATAGTAATTTATCTATGAGGATTAAATATATACTAACAGCTGAAGTTATTCCACGATGCAGCTTATAAAGATGCACATGAGAAGAGCTCCATTCATAGTTTTGGGAGCCAGATCCACTACGAGTACAAGATGGCATGATACGGAAGATATTTATGTTGTTTCCATATACTGAGGCAGTGACCAAAAGGGTCCCACTAGGGTCGAAACACAGTGCAGATATCGGACTGGTATGTGCTTTGAATTGCGATATAACAGCTCGAGAAACAAAATCCTTGACAACAACCTGAAATCAACCATCAATGAAGATTTGCAATCTCAGAAGAAGCCAAGAAAACTTGTGGCTGACCAGTTAAGGCCATAACATTGCATGGAATCTTAGCAATATCATGCATAACTGAAAACAAAATCATTGCAATTTTCACCTTGTTTTGAAAACATTTCGATTGAAGAGCAACCACAGAATTGTGCAGCAAAACAAACAGAGCTAGAGTTGCCTAACATTGTTTCTACTTTCTAGGATGCAGCTTATTCCAAACAATAAATAAAAGCTAATTTCCAGCTCAGACTATTTAATTTTAATGTCTAAATGCCTAAATTAGAACAAAATAGAGATTTTCCCATGAGTAAGCAGGACACTCAAGTACTAATTCTTCCAATATTTAAGTATAAATGTATGATACTAACCATTCCTGCATTATCCATTTCTGCTCCAGCAAGTCTACCAGCTTTCAAGCTTGAACTTGGAGATACTGGAGAGTTGGACCCATCAGGAAGCAGCTCTTGACAGTATTTAGACAAAGTTTTGTATCCCATATCCCCTAGATTAATTATCCCAGCAGCCAAATGTTTGCTAGACTCCATCGCATAACGAGCCATCAAACTACTGCTGCCAGGCGATGTTGATGGACTAACACCCGGAGAAGGAGTAAGGTTTTGTGGGCTTAAGCGGCCAGTGCTAGAGAGAAGTGGGTTACTGGAAGCATATGCTAACCACCTTGGACCCACTGCCATTGGACCATAACCAACATTAACCCCAACTGGCCCTTGTCCTGCCAGCTGAGGAACTGGATAGGTGAGAACACTGAACTTATTCTCCAAAGTGAGGGCATCAAAGCAGTATATCTGCCACAGAAATTAAGAAGCAGAATCAACCATTAAAGACTGTCACAATAATATGTTTAGTCACATGGGGAAGCAGACCGACTCCAAATAATGAACGGAATGGAAATGCTTGTTGAAATTAATTGAATAAATAACATGATAATGGAAAGAGAGTATAGAATTTACAATGTGTAATCCACCTTTGTCCAGGAAATACAAACATACATCAACTATGTAGATGGTATCATCTAATAATATCATATGTCACTATCATAGATGCATTGAATTCTACTAATGTCACAGGTAAGTTAGTCTTACTTGTGTTGCAAGACCCACAGCTACTATCCGAGGACTGCATCTAACCATACGCACAGCTGACCGGAATCTAAGAACATGCACGTAAGAGTGAGACCTCATGGAGTAGAACTGAACAGCCATTGGAGAATTGATATGGTTTCCAGATTGAGAATCCATGTTACCATCTCTGCCCACCCCACCCAAGTTGCTAGGGGTCTGGCTTATGCTTAAACCATTTGTGTCTTCCCCGGCAACTACCAGCAACAAAGGATGTGATGCGCTAAACCCCTTGTCCCCATCAGACATTGCTGGGAAGGGCTGCATCTGTAAAAATGTAACTGGACCGTCACGCTTTGAAACCAGCTCGCTGAAGTTAGAGGCATCTTCAACATCAAGGACTTGAAAACCGTTCTGATAACCAAGTAATAGAACTTGTTTGAATACAGATGGACCAAGTTCGAGTCTGTCAAATCCAGCCCAGGTCACCTGTGCATTGAGAAAAAAAACATGGTCTTCAGACAATGCAAAAACCAAGAAATTAAGATTCCAACACCCTCCAAATACAGATTCAAACCAAAAGGAAACTTTGGACAATTCCTTATGAATATTATTACTATGGAACCAAAACAGAAAGGTGGCACTGGCACATACAACATTTGTAGATTCAGACATGAAAATAATGGCACAAAACGCACATTTAGATTCAAATACAAAACTGACTTATATGTCGCTGATGATTTAGCTAACTTGCTAGCTGCTATGTTACTTAAATGTTGCCGATTTTGGCCTTAACCCAAAAGGCCCAAACTACAATTTTCATTAGGAAAAGACTTAAGCTTAGCAGCGCATATAAGGTATCAAAAACAAACAAACAAAAACCTCAAATTCATAGATGCATTGAATAAAATAATGCATAGATGGATCAGATTCTTAATCTGCACCTTAAAAGCATATATATTTCCTAATGACGATAAGTCTACTTAGTCTAAGTCGTTCTTGTGAAACTATATAACGAGTACTAATAGCATAATTCCTTATTTGTTTTAATTGATATATTTAACCTAATTATCTCTTACGAATCACTAAATTTCTAATGTAGGCAATAAGTTATGTAATAAAAAAGATCAATTTCTCAGCTAACCTCGAGACATTTAACTCAACAAAATCCAGCCTTTTTAGTTTCCTCTATTTTATCCTAAAAGAATTCAAAGTTGCCAATTTTGGCCTTACATGCTCCAAATAACACACAAACTACCATTTCCACAAACAAAATATTAAGCTTAACAGCATATACAAGGTATCAGAAACAAAAAACTCCAGCTTTATAAACATTGAATAGAAAATATAAAGCTTAGATCTTTCAAATTCTACACTGTACATAACAGTCAATACCACAATACCAAAAAAACACCAAAACTACTATTATCCTCATTATTTCACATGAATCGCTAAATTCCTAATCTAGGCCCTAAGTTAAGTAACCAAAGAGATCAGTTTCTCACATCTCCTAAAAAAAACTAACTCATTTTGTCCTAAATTAATTAAATGTTGCCGATTTTGGCCTTACATAATCCAAAACGCACAAACTACCATTTCCACAAGCAAAATACTGAGCCTAACACCACATATAAGGAATCAACAACAAAAAACTCCAACTTTATACACACATTGAATAGAAAATATAATGCTTACATCGATCAAATTCTTAGTCTGCCACCATATCTAATAAGCAATACCACAATACCAAAAAAAAAAAAAAACACCTAAACTACTATTAACCTAATAATTCTATACGAATCACTAATTCCTATATATATAGACTATAGAGATGAATCTCTCACCACATCTCTTTAAGACAACTAACTCCAAAAAAATCCATCCTTTATAGTTTCCTCTTTTTTATCCTACATTAATTAAATGCTGCCAATATTGGCCAAAAGGCACAAACTACCATTTCCACTAGCAAAATACTAAGCTTATCAGCACATATAAGGTATCAACAACAAAAAAACTCCAACTTTAAAGACGCATTAAACAAAACAATATTGCTTAGATCGATCAATTTCTTAATCAGCGAACTAAATAATAACACGATACCACAATTTTTATGCAAAAACTGCTAATAACCAACAGCTAGTGCTTAAAAAAATGACAATGACGAAGCAAAAATC
>JAYMSZ010001441.1:0-14341 GCA_036897665.1 Pelargonium citronellum | reverse complement strand
TTTGTCTTCCTTTTATAGAGGGTTTGAAGAACCATGGACCAGGGTTAGTGGGCCTTAATAACTAGTATTTTATACTAGTTATTGAACCCTATATCATACAATGTGCGTCCTTATTTTCTCGTGTTTCACACTCGATTTGCCCAATTCGATTGCTAATTGCCTCATTTTCGTGTCTTTGTGCTTAAGTGAATAGAAAATTGACTTTGGTCTAAATTTACATATTTTGTGCTAATTTAAGCTTATTTGTGCCTTAAAATTCTTGTTTTAGTGTTTTGTGAATTTTCAAATCACTACGAGGGCACGAAAGGGATCGAAAGTCGAGTCAAAATTAGAGTGTAAAACAGAGAGCTGACATCGCGGCATTAGAGTTCGGCTTTGCAGCATTCAAACTGGTCAACTAAAGTCAACCGTAGTTAAAATCACTCAGCGCTGCGGCGTAGAAGAGCAACGCCACGACGACACGTCCCATGCTTATAAATAGAAAGAGAGAGATAGGGTTTTGGAGTTCGGACTTTGCTTGCCTCCACTTCAATTCCCTCATTTTCTAGACCTCCTTTACCAATTCCAGTTCCTCCATTCTTCCTTCATCATCCATATTCATTGTTAAGAGTTAAGAGACAATTATTTTGTGTTCCATGTGTTGATTTAGGCATAACAAGAACAAGATTTCTCTTCGTTCATAGTTTTCCATCACACTTCTTAGTTTTAGGATTGATTTACGTTTATTTTCTAGATTCATATACTTGCAATTTAGTTATTTGTTGAATACATTTTGCAATTACTTCAATTGTTGGATTTATGATTTGTTTTAATAATATGTTCTTCATTTTATTGCTCAATTTCATTGCTTATATAATAATGTGCAACTAATCCCTAAGTGATAGAGATGTAGTTGGTTTTAGATTGATGATTTAATTATTTCAATAACTTAATGTAGTTGCAATCTAAATTTTTTGTGGTGATTTTTTGGACTCAATGCCTAGACATGGTTTGATCGTCCACGTCTCTGATCATAGCATGGGTTTCGACCTGACCATGGAGTTGTTCGTGTGGATTGGATCACGTAGTGGGGTGATTCTCTTGAAGTAACAATTCTCTAGAGCCCCCATTCCCTAAATAGAGCCGGTCGCAAAGCCAAAACGTATGTGACCCCCTGGCAGTAATATGCCTGGGGGGACCAATTACACGCGGGTCGTCGGAGATCGGCGTATTAGCTTTGAGTCTCGGGTTGAGCCTTACAGTGGACTCCCGAATACAAGAGCGGGCTTGGGTAACTTAACTGAAATAACTATATTTTAGCAAACTAGTTAATCAATTAACCCTCCATAAATCAATTGCATCCCGGTCACACTTATCTCCATTTGGTAATCTCTCTCACTTTTAATTTCCTTCTTTCCATTATTGCTATTATTTACAAGTTTGTTCAAACACACACACAACACTCCTTTGATTTGGTTTACCGCTTTATCTTAGTTTAAATATCTACAACTGAATGACAACATACAAATCGTCATCGTGCCCTGTGTGTTCGATAACTCGGACTTCCATAGTCCTATATTACTTGTGCGAATCTGGTATGCTTGCCAGAAGGACACCAAGTTTTTGGCGCCGTTGCCGGGGAACTTTTGCATACGGTTTAGAGTTCTCTCAGTTGCAGTTTATTTCCTCTAGTGTTTAGTTATTTCTTCTCTCTTTGTGTATGCAATGATCTGTTCGTGACAGACGTCCTGGACAACCCTTGTAGGACGATCCGAAACCTGAAAAGACTTTCTGGGCAAAGAAGAAAGACACTCTCTCGGGTAAACATCACACAATGGGGAACGAGACCCTCGTGAGAAAAAACATTGGAGAAGACATTGGCACCTTGTCTACTAACATAGGGACGTGTGGTGGCTGAGATCCTCTACTCCATAACGTGGACACGATTGATAATCTGACGACACCTTGTCGTCACAACACTGAGAATGTAGATGACTTTACTAGGATGCAAGACCCTATTCATCTACATGGAGGGCTACCTAATGCCTCCTCAGTGGAGAGTCCGACAATCCTAGTGTTTAGCACAATATCGCAACAAGATTTTATACAACGGCACCACAATCAGAATGCATTGCACCACCACCAGCAGAATTAACAGAGGCAGTTAGTCGACCTCCATGCATCACTTCAGGTAGCTCTTGAGCTACAATGTCATCAGCAGCACCAACCACTGCAACCACAACATACGGCGACACAACACGTCCACCAACAGAATAGAAGGAACCAACTTGTTCATTTGAGAGAGAACCACCAACACAACCAACAACAGAATCCCAATGGCCGGCTGCTGAATGGCTAAAATAACAAAAATGGGGGAGTTGATCCCAAAATCAACTTTCACGTGTTGATGTTTGTTATGGAAGGCGTAGGAGACGACGAGCAGCACATTTATGGAGATTGAACACCTCAAGTGCCCCTTTAAATGGGCAACTTTTAACTCAAACCTGTTATGATTACGACGGTCCAGTTGATAGGACTGTTATGATGGAATGGCCTCGATAACCCAATTACGCAAGTAAATAAATATATCAAGGTCATCGCAAGCCTAAATAACAATGTTGCAGTGCAGGAAGTGATCACGTTGAACATGTTCCGCTATTACCTTATGGAGCGTACCTTAGACTCTTACTACTCCCTTCAGCTCTTGGTAGTGCCTATGTGGTAGATAATGGTCAAAATTCTTAGACAAATTCTCGTCTCATGAAGAGAAAAAGAAGAAAGTTAGAGCTATCTCTGATTTTCAACAACTCTATATAGAGAAGCACTCCATGAAGCTTGGAAAGATTCAAGGGGATGCTTGACACATACCCTCACCATGAATTGAATGACAATGAGCATATCAAAGCTTTCTACTATGGTTTACATCCTACCTATCTAAATAAGCTCAACGCCTCATGTGGAGGGTCCTTACTCATGTGGACACCAGAATGACAGCGCACGTTTATTGACACTCTTGCGAGCAATCTCACGAGTGAAGACACTTATTAGGGGGTGCTCTCGCTAAAACTAGCTCTAGTGACTCAACCATTAACCAGATGCAAGAGCATATCAATGCCATATTGGTTTGTCAACAACAAATGTTAAAAGCCGATTCAAGTGTAAGTGTTGTGCAAAGCAACACTTCCACCTCCCAAGTTGCCCAATGTGGCACATGAGGTAGAGACCACGATTACTCTGATTGTCCCGAAAATGTAGCTTCTGTAAACTATGTTGGCAGAAAAGATAATAGTCCATATAGTGATACTTACAATCAGAATTGGCGGAAACACCCTAACTTTAGTTGAGGTAATTCTGAAAATGTGCTCCAACCTCCTCAAGAGCAAGGGAATAGAGGTCATGCTCTTCCGGGACTTCAACGTCCAACAGGCCAATACTAGATGATAACGAGGCAAAATGCCCATCACAATGCTCCACCTACCCAGTCCCTAGAAGATGTGATACGAGCTTTCTTTAACTCGTCATAAAAGGATTGGCTGGACACCAATGCCGCAATCATTGAGTTGCAAGACTCGAGGAAGGACACTGAAGTTGCCTTGAGAAAGCTTGAAACTCAAGTTAGCCAGTTGGCCCGAGCAGTTAGTGCTAGGCCTTCGGGCGCTCTCCTCAATGATATTATCAATCATCGAGCCTCATCATAGCCTAAACAAGTTATGGCAGTCATGGTTGGCATAACCATTGGTGGGAGGAAGGGAGCCAGATTAAGGGAGTTACTAAAGCCTCTATAAGAGAAAGTACAAGTGGATAAGAAGAAAGACCCAAGATGCTTTGTTGTGTTCTGCAGGCTTGGATTGGACACCTGGTCCAATGGTCTGTGTGACATAGGAGAGGCCGTCAATATCATGCCCCTAAAGACATACAAATAATTGGGCATGGGGCAGCTCCAGCAAGCGTTCAACCGAATTGAGTTGGTTGACGGTTCAGTGGTATACCTTAGCGGTGTGGTTGGTGATGTTACAGTAATAGTGGGGAAATTTCTATTCCTCTTAGATTTCGTATTGATCGACTACGAGCCTAACCCGTAGCTCCCTATAGTCTTCAGAAGGCCATTTTTGGCCACTACATGTGCTTGAAACGATCTTAGGGGCAAGAAACTCAAGCTTCGAGTTGGTGCCGAGAGTTTATTCTATAAAATCTCTCCCTCTGCCGGTGAAGATGAAGAAGAAGACGAGCCATTTGACACTACAAAAAACTGCAGTTTTTGCGAATTTGCTCGCAACTAGCAAGCAAATTGCTAGCAAATAGCGAGCAAACTGTTAGTGAGCAAATAACAAGAAAACTGCGAGCAATTTGTGTTGCTTGCCACTTTTGCTCACAATGTGTTGACGGAATTTGGCGCCAAATTATTGCTCGCGTTTTGCTAGCTAATTTGCTTCCAAAAAAATTATTTACCTTAAGAATAATTTAAAAAATATTGTATGTATTATTTGCTCGCTATTTGCTCGCAAATAGCGAGCAAATAATTCAAGTGAAAAGTACATTAATTATGTTACTAATTTGTTTACTCGCTATTTGCTTGCAATTTGCTCGCAAGTAGCAAGCAAATAGCGAGCAAACAAATTAGTAATATAAGTAAGTGACAATCGTATAAAATTGTTGCTCGCCTTTTGCTTGCAATTTGCGAACAAATATTTCAAGTAATAAGTTTTTCAAAACGAAATGACGTAGTTTTGCTCTTACCCGCTATTTGCTCGCTAATAGCTAGAGCAATGACATCTTTTTTTTCAAACCTAATATTGTTATTGTTCTCAGTATAATAATCCAGATTTCAATTTGAATGTCGTTCTCAGCTCCTCCATATGCTTGGCTCTCTTCGATGGCGGCGAAGTGACCTACGCCTCTGCTCCTCCATCTACGTCTCTGGTCCAATCGGCCCCGTCTTCTAAAACCACCAAACACTACTCCATTTTCTTCATTTCTTGCAACTGTTTGGTAAGCTACTGTTTCTTTTTTTGCTATAGTTTGTTGCAGAGTTTTCGAGATTTTATATGGTTTTGATTAACGATTTTGTACTTACGATGAGCTCGATGATGAACTGGCGCAACATTGTGTATTCTATTCGCTTGTAGTTAGTTTTTGTGCGGGAAATTATTTTTTCTGGCTAAGTTTTTGTTTGTGTTAGTGTTTTTGTTTGTCGATTTTGTTATGTTTTGTTGCAGATTTCTTTGATTTTATGTAGTATTGATGAACGAGTATGTGGTAATGATTAGGTAGATGATGATAAACTGATGCAGCATTGTAATTTCTTTTATATTTTACTTGATTTCTTAGATTGTATACAGTTTTGATGAATGATTTTGTACTTGTGATGAAGTGGTTGATGATGAACTGGGACAGATTTGTAGTTAGCTTTTTTCCTTACTTGATTCTTTAGCTGGCTCCGAAGAAATAGATTGCAGCTTTAACTTCAGCTCGAAGCGTTTTTCTCTGGTTATATTTCTGTGTTAGTTTTGTTTTGTGCTACTTTTTGTTAGGTTTAGTTGCAGATTTTAGAGATTTTATATAGTTTTGATGAACTATTATATGCTAATTATGTGATCTTTGATTATGAACTGGCTCAACATTGTAATTTACATTCCATTTTCAGTCCATTTTTGCTTGTTTGATTCATTAGCTCGCTCTGAAGAAATGATTTGCAGTTTTTACAGCAATTTTGTCTCCTTTTTATATAGTTTTTCTTTTTGTAAGTTTCATTGGTGTTTAGTTACTGATTTGTTTTTGAGATTCTGTATAGTTTCGATTAACGTTTATATGTAGATGAGGTCGTTGATGATGAACTGTCGCAACATTGTAATCTATATTCAATTTTTAGTTAATTTTTTGCTTGTTTGATTCACTAATTCACTAAGAGGAAATAAATTGCAGTTTTAACAGTAATTTTTATCCCCTTTCATACAGAAGAAATTTTTGTTGATGTACATTAATATTTTCCACCATGATGTAAATCTGTTGAGTTACTTAAGGCCTTATAACAGTACCACCGATTTTCAGTGGATTCATCAATATTAATTTAATTTTTTCCAGTATGATTATGCAAGTTATAGAATGTAATTTGGAGATCCAGTGCTTGAATTGAGTACTGGTTGTGGCCATTAAGATTTCTAGATAATTGTGTTATCACTTATGCTGAATATGGACATGAATTTGTAATCAATCAAGTTGTGTTTCTGCATCAAATTTTAGTAATCTTGTTTTGCTACTTTTTAGATGGCATTGATAAGCTTAGATGCTATCTGGCTAGTGTGGAGTATAGTTAAGGGGAGCTGATAAAGTGGAAAGAATTAAGGACCTTAATGTTTAAAAGAGTTGCAACAAATTTCATGGCTAACCTAATGTATGTTATGGAAAGTGATTATCGTGGCTCCATGTTAAAGTAGCTGTTGGGGAACAAAATCACGTGTGTTAGATTTTGGACACGTTGCATCATTTAATGAATTTGTAAATTTTTGGAAGATTCACATTTTCTGTTATCATGTTTGTAGATAACAATCAACTATAATGGCAATGAGGGTGGCTGCAAGATATGTATCTCGGAGGTTCTCAAGTGGTGGCAAAATTCTGAGTGAGGAGGAAAAGGCTGCAGAGAATATATACATTAAGGTAATCTCCTATTCCATTTGATATTTATTGAGGTAATCTACTTTTTGAGCTGTTATTTATTGTTGTTGATATTGTTTGGTTGTTGATCCCATGAGCTATGAACTCAGCTTTTGAATTTGTATTTGTATTTTGTAGTTCTCCTTTTGATATTATTTTTCTGCTCCCATATTTATGATACATTCATGTGATTTCCCCCTTCCCTTTATCCTTTGCTTTCGGATTTTTTGTAATTTCTTCATGCTGCAATTTTTGTCTCGTGCATGGGATTGATTATGTTAGATCATTCTCCGTCTAAGCAGCAATTGTATCAAGGCCAAAGTTCCATCTATTCTAGAATTTTTTATGCTCATGTGTGGAATGTGTGTTCCTCATGTAGATACACTCTTTGTGTCCCAAAATAAGTGTCATGTTTCTTATCATATTTTAGGAAGTTAGGTATGCATGAAATACCAATATTATCCCTATATTAAGTTAGTTGCTATACACTGAGTTTGATACAACACATTTCCATGTGGTACTAGAGGAATCATACACAACTTTTTAAGAAACCAAGACACTTATTTTGAGATGGAGAGAGTATCACACACACACATGTATCTCTCTGCGTGTGATGAGAGAGATAGAAATTGAGTCATCACTACCTCCGCAACAGTTATTCTGATTTTGATGAATTTTTAGGATTTCAATATGTTCTTGTCGATCTTATACGACTGTTGTACCATGGCAGAAAACTGAGCAAGAGAAGTTGGAGAAGCTTGCACGCAAGGTATGATCGCTATTCATGCCCTTTATAAAGTTCTTTGCTGCCGTATACATTGCTTGATATCTTATTTCTCTCCTTTAAAAACAGAATCAGAACTTAAGAACCTGGATATAAAACATCTGATATGGCTTCTATTTATAGCTAATAGTAATTATGCACTTGGCATTCAGTAAAAAATGTTATGTAGTCTTGTTTACATCAATATATGTACGAGACTATTCGTTCAGGTTTTACATGTAGAATTTGCAGGTTCGAGGGAGTTTGCTCGAATTGATCTGCAGTTTCTAAAAAAAACATCAAACCCTAACCCCGAGCCAAAATTTGGTCGGATCTTTTTCATGTGACTCAAACCTGGGTTTCAGGTGCCCACGGGTTTGGGTCCATATTGCTGGTTCTAACACTAAAACTTGCTTGATTGCTATTTAATTTGTGTATAACTGATTGAAATTGAAAATACATACAGGGTCCTAAACCGGAAGAGAAACCAACTGCAAGCACGGAAGCTCCCGTGGCTGATGCAAAACCAAGCAGCGCCTCAGCTTCCTCTGGAGCGGAGAAAGTATCCACCGACAAGGCCCGAAACTATGCAGTTTTGGCCGGCACTTTGACCCTCCTTGGTGGTTTGGGATGGTACCTTAAAGGCAAGCCAAAGAAGGAGGAACTCCAGGACTGAAGATGGAAGCTAATTTTTCTTAGAACATGAACATACAATGGCCTCTTTTGACACTTGAACTTGGTTTACAAGTAGATGAAAATAAACCAGACTATTACTGTGCCATTTATGTGTTTTCTTTTGGGGGTTTCATGTGGTGATGGATTTGCCTCTCCTATGTTTTTTTTCATGTTTCATGGATTTTGAATCCAATTACACATTGAAGGAAAATGAACCATAAAAGTGAAAAGAGTTATTGTGAATATGGGTTTGTGTGAAATGTTTAGAGCTCATGTATTGTTTCGTTTGAAATTGTTGATATTTTCGACATTTTCATGTTTATGAATGAATTGCCAACATAGTTTGTTAGAAAATCTTCACTACAACTAATTTACTCTTAATCCTCACAAATAAGTAGGAAGTGGACAAGTTTTACTTTTTAATAGTTGAATGTTGATGCCATAATTTTCGTCTAATTTCTCTCTATCTATATTCAGTTCTTTTAGAAAACAATAAATACATATGAAAATAGTGCACGATTCAAAGTCTTGAACATATTTAAAATGTCTATAAGATCAAAGAGTAAAATAAAACAAATACTTGAATAAATTTTGGTTCGAAAAATGAATACCTATATAAGTATAGTGTATATCGTATCAACTGCCCGAAATAAATATTATTTTTGAACGGAAAAATAAGTTTATTTTATTTCTTTTCTGAAAAACGGCGCCGTTTTGAAAGCAGATTTGGCGCCCTAAAATTTGGGCGGGTTTGATCGTTTGAGATATGGAGGGAAGAAGAAGTAGAGGAGTGGTCGCAGCAGCGACGATGTCTCCACCAACTTCTCCGCCGCCGAGAGGTCTATTTCCATTTCTCTGGATTTGCTTTTTGCGTGTAGTGTTTGATGTTCATGTTGTGCACGAGTTTGATTTGATAATGAAACCATTGAATTATTGGTTCAGAGATCAATTTTTGCAGAATCGATTTAATGTATATTTGTATATTTGAACCCTACAACTTGGCTTCTATTTGACAGGAATGGCGGTTCTCTCTCAGTTATTTCATGGATTAGTTCTTATTTTTAGAATTTCAGGTTAAATTTGAAAGAAATTTATGTGCTAAGATGTGTAATGTTTATGCATTTGTGCACGACTTTGGTTTGATCAGTGAGTTCTTACTATTGGAGTAAAGAACTGTTGGATTATTGCTTGAGCGATCAATTTTTGCTTGTTGGAAGTACTGATTTTGTTTAAGATGTTTATGTTTTTCGTATTTTTGAACTTGATGCTGATGGGACAGATCTTCGACTTTATTGAATGTGAAATGCTAAAATTCTTTGTGTCTTGAATCTTATCTGTTACATATTCATTTTGACAACAACAAAATATTCTTTCCTCCAGGAAAAGTTCTGCTTTAATCCAGGTGTCACTGAATTTGAGGTTGGTTCTTGATGCTCGATTCAAATGAAAGTTTTGTGTTGTGCCTTGAATTTAGCTTTCCACCCTAAGTTTGCGAAAATTGGAATCGGAAGGTTATATGCTTAAGTTTTCTTATATACTTATTTAGTTAAATAGGAATAGCAAAGTCGTTAAATACTAGCTACAAAGGAGATGGAGACATGGAAACGACTTTGCTATGGTTTCCAGAGGCAGCCCCAGCAATGGTTTTTCAATGAACAGAGATATTGCTTGCTTGCTGATGGTGGTAAGTAGCACATACTTGTAGACTGGTTATTATACCTCACTTTTGGAGTTGATCTATATAGTTGACTCATGACTAATAATGTAACATAGTTTGTGCATCTTAGTGTTGAATCTTTAATCTTACATGCTTTTCTATAAATATATATATTTTTTTCTTTTCATTTGAAACCTACTTGAAAATTGCCATTCAAACAATTTGGATTTTGGGTTTAACCCAACCCACATTTTTGTGAATTCGAGTCCAGCCAGGTATCGGATTGTTTAGGCCTTTTCAACTCAAACCTGGAATTGCCACATCTACCTGAAACATGTGCGGGTCCACACGGGTTTTGGGTTTGCCGTCCCGACTCAAAAACTAATCTGGTCTATTTTTGCTACCTGAACCTGTAAAAATGTGAATCGGATTTTGGGTGCTGTTCCAAATTGCCAGCTCTAGCTTGAATGTCATGCCCAAACTATTGGTTGAAGTTATTAGGTTCCAAAAAAGGAAGAAAAAAAAACTCATAGACAAAATAAAGTGATAAGATCCTCCTAAGATGTAGAAATTATGTCTTGCCACTTGTATTGTGAATAGATCTTCTATTCTCTTCCCAGAAGACTTGTCTTTAAATCACTCACTGGAACCACTCTAGATGTTGCTATGCTCTATATAATAGCTCTGTTCCAGGAATCTGTTCTAGCACTTGTATGTGGGATTTGAGTTGGTTCGTTATAATGTGCTTCTCCCATTTTGTAGTTTCGTTGTCAAACTCTGATTGGTCCTTTTTTAATTGGATCCAGCTCTGTGCTCAGAATTTCAATTTCAATTCCAATTCTTAACTGTTATATTTGGTAATTGAAATAAAAAGTTGATTTGTATGTTTGCAGGGGTGTTCTAATAAGGATATTTATGTGGAATCTTTTTTGGTTGACCTTTTCTATGGGTTTTTGCTTTAGTATATTCCCACATTGTGGTTCTCATTCAGTGATTCGAAAGGTGAATGAAACTGGAGGTAAATCCAGGACCACTTGGATCATGTGATTTAGCTAATTACATGTCGTAACCAAATCTGAAACATGTGTTAGAGGGTTACTTGTCGCGATCCTTTGCCATGCATGCTTTAGGGTCATAAAGAGTAGGTTCAAGTCACTTGTCATGATGTGGAAACATTTTTTTTTCTGGGTCCTGTTGTTTATATGAATTCTAGTGTAATTAGTTGTGAAGTCATGTATCATTATTGTAATCATCATTATCTTAATATCGGAGTGAGGTTGCAATATGTCTTGTGGTCAACTTCAATATTATTTCTCTTATCAGTGTCTTGTTAGTGATTTTATCTGGTCATAGGTCTTATGAGTTTTTATTGCTAATACCCCATGCATCACTTGAATGATGCTCCAAATTGTCTCCCATTTTTGGGTGAAAAGTCTGTTCTGATGTAGCCTGTAGGTTATGGATCGCGCTATAGAGTAGAGCTGACAATTTGAGTTTCGGGTTGAAAAGACCTATTTTGAACCTGACCCACAAGAGGCGGTCAAGCGAGTTGGGTCGAGTAAAATGTGTTCACCCAATCCCAACTTTTCGGTGGCAATCCCAACCTGTATGCTACCTGAACCCATCAAAATGTGGGTCGGATTTCAGGTGTCCACAGGTTTTCTACCGACTACCACTTTTGAAGAACTATTGAATCATGAACTTTCAGTTTTCACTGAACAATTTGGTTCACTGGTTTTGGCACTCCTAGTGGGCAAGTGCATGGCTGTGAGATGGCAGAAAATGAGTGGTGGCAACCTTGACCACTGTCTGGTCGGGGTCTTCCCTAGCATACATAGATTTTGTGTGTGAAATGCTATTAACCTAAGAGAATGATGTTACTTCTTAGGTTACAATCTCCAAATCCATAGAGACAAAATGTTGTTGAGACTGTTCAATCTAATTATTGTTACTGGGTTTTATAATGTGTTCTTAATAAGGTAAATAGCAGATAAATACTCTATACTTAGCCTAGTTGTTTGCAGTTAACTCCCTGTGCTTTCAATTTTCAGTTTGTCAATCACATTTAGCTGATTTTTAATGGCAAATTTATTTGCAATTCACCCTTTTGAATATGTATGAATATGAAATTCTTGGAAGCTGAGTATTTGTATTGGAAAGGAAAAGGAAATGAAAATGAAAATGAAGAGGAACAGAGAATATATCTATGTATCCATGTAAACTTATTATTGAAATTTAGTTTAAGAGTACAAAAGGCAACTTAATTAGTGTTAAACGGAGCTGTTTATGTCCTAATATTGTTACTGAGCAAGCATATACTGTTGTTGAATAGCTTAAAATCTGAAGCAGAGAAAGGGAAGAAAATTTACATCATTTGCTGCAACATTAGATTCATTTCTTTTCTGTTTCAGTCTCTCTACTTATTTGCAGATCCCATTAGGAAGAAGAAGAAAGAACAAGCAAAACTAAATGTCTTTTTTAGCATTACTTGTGCCTTGCTGCTTATGATTTATGAACTGTCTTAGACATTTCCAATTTCCTTTGCTTTCAGTTGTCATTTTCTTCATCATCATCGCCTTCTCGCTTATTTTCTTCATCTTCTTCCTCGTCTTCAGCTTCCGGGATCTCATCGTTTGAGTGCACAAAGTGCATCTTCAAGCGACCATCTTCTCTAGACGCGCGCAGGAACTCCTGGCTCGGGATCCTTATCTCCTTCAGGACGAATCTCCCGTCTTCCCGGTAAGATTTGAAGCACACTCCCGGCTTCCCGCTCTTGCCTATGCTGGAGATAGGCGGCGGGAAAGCTCCAGTTCTTGACCTTCTCACCTCACTGCTATGGTAAGTCCCAAATGGTGAGTAATGGTGCTTTGTTGTACTACTAACTCTCTTTTTCTCCCAATCTTTGTTACTCATGACTTCAAGATTCTTGGTGTCCTCCACATCAGCAGAGCTCTCGAACCCGAGCCCCTCTGTGCATAGCTTCAAGCTCTCGAAGTTCATGGAAGTGAAGCTGTCACTCTTCTTGTGCGTGCTCGGAGAATGATCCTTTGACTCGGTAATGTTGCTCCAACTTCCATTGTCCTCCTTTAGCTTGTTAATGCTTGCAAAAACTGATGATGATGATGATTTGGATTGTGGGTTCTCCTTGAAATGGAGCTCTCCGAATATCTCAGTGAACGAAGGCTGGTGGTCTGTGTGCTTCACCGGCTTAATGCTCTTCGAGCTCCACGACGAGAGGGACTCGAGAAGCGTTGGATTCTCCGGCAACGGGCTCTCGAAGATGTGGTGGAGGCTTCCACAAGCTGCCATGAGTGTTTGTGTTTTTGTGTTTGTGTTTTGGGAAGAGTTGTGTAAAGTATTAATATATTTGTTGGTTGTTGTTGCAGGAGAAGCACAAGATCAGCATTGGTGTAGGAGGAAATCAGGGAGGGTTGAGCTATTAATAAGGTGGAGAAAGCTAGTGATGAGTTGGGCTTGCACTGGCATATGACTCAAGACTCAGCATCTCTATGTATGTATGTGTGTATCTATCTATATATCTATCTATCTATTTTCACCAATAAAAAGGGATGGGTGGTTATGGAGGGGATAGGTGTGGTCTTTTGATTTGGTGGTGGTTATATTTTTCTCGATTTTTCTTCCATTTTTGGCGTCTGATGGTCACGTCACGCGTTTTGTTTCCGTTACTATTTACGCATTTTTAATAGATTTCATATTTATCTCGTTTCCCCCTCTTTTTAGCGTCTAATGGTGACGTTCTACGGTTTTGATTTGTCATTGTTTACACATTTTTTTGGTTGGTTTTATATTTCTCTATTTTTTTCTTGATTTTAGCGCTTTTTGTTTGTATTTTATCCTCATTTTGTTTGATTTAGCATTAATTTTAGTAAGTACAATTACTCGACTATAAACTATAAAGTGTGGGAGATCAATCATAGTTGATTTTATATGTTTTAAAAATTGAATTGAGTTTTCAACATCTAATAGTAACGACAACATTGCGTGTTATGTTTTTGTTACTTTTCCGCATTATTTTTAGTGCATAATAGTAACGTTCCACTTTTTATTTATTTCTATTTACACAATTTCCGATGAATTTTAAGTATCTCTAACTCTTCACGTCTAATTTTGTTCAAAAATGACTTTAGTTAAATTGGTTTCCTCCTAAACTTGGTAATTGTTTTTGGTATATCCAATAGAAAACCGCCACGTCAAGCTAGTGTGATGTTCAATGGAGCTCCACATCATCTATTTACTTCAAATCTTCAATGCTGCACATCACATCACGTGTTAACTCTCATTTTCATCCACAAAAGCTTCATTTATATGCCTATAATTTTGTCTAGCATCAACATTATTCTTGTTCAAGGTATTCATAGAGAAAAAAACAAAACAAAAAAAAAATTTTATGACATGATTATTATAGTATAAGATTATATAATTTTAAAAGGTGCAATGCTATTTCTCTATTTTTTGTAAAATAATACTTCTAAAGAGTAATGTGGATATCAACTGACTGATATAATTTTATATCAGTTGCACTAAAAGGTTGTGACACCTCATTTAAAATTATGGATCCGAACGGGTCGCTCCGCTCCCACAAATTCACTTGG
>JAYMSZ010001440.1:0-14344 GCA_036897665.1 Pelargonium citronellum | reverse complement strand
AAAGTTATATCAGTCAACTGATATACATTTTTCTCATATATATATATATATATATTAATTCTAAGGAAATTCTAAGAGCATAATTTTTTATGGAACACTAATTAAGTGCACAAATCAGTACATAAGTTTGTGCATAAACGCATGTATGAGCATGGCTGTTTGATTTGAGAATTAATCAATATATGGTTGGATCAATGTTTTGTGCACTTGGCTGAATCATCACACTCTTGTAGTCCATAATACATATATATGTATGTATATATATATAACACAAAATAAATATAATTCCTAATTGTATATCATTCGAGGACTGCATGAATATGATCCTAGTAATTTGACCAAATCAACTTGCAGTTAAATTAGCTGAAAATGGAAAATAAATATGGAGATGAAGATAAGAAAAAAAATGAATACATATTAGAAGCATATATAGTAGTAGAGATTTCTATATAGCTAGCAATAATTGAGAACATAAATTCATACACAAATATCACGTATCAGCAGAGGGTAGCTAATTGAAAATTAATCAACAACTCAATTGGCATTTGTGCACTAATACTAGCACAAAATAAATATAATTCTTGATAATCATTCAAGAAGTACTGCATGAATGATCATATACATATAGTTATAATTTGACGAAATTGACTTAGTTTAATTAGCTGAAAATGGAAAAACAGATGATTTTAAGAAAAATGAAATATCAGAAGTAGAGATTTAAATAAAGGTAACAACAAAAACAAGATCTTACTTGGAAGATCCCAAGGATCATATTTGTAGATATCAATCTGTTTGATAAGTTCAATACTGAGTGGTTTCTTCTCCACCTTTCTTCTAAGATAAAACCCAACAAGCTCTTCATCAGTAGGATGGAATCTGTATCCAGGAAGCATAACATCTTGATCATCATCTTCTACTTCTCTTTTTTTCTCTGCACTTGCTGTTCTTGTCACCTCCATTTTTTTTTCTTCTCAAGTGTTCTTGAGATGATCTAGTTGTTTTTAGACTTGGAAGTTGGAAGTTGGAAGTAGAAGAAGCTACTTATGATGATTTAATATGTAACTTGGCTTTATATGGAATTTGTTTAACCCAAAGTCTCTCTTTTTGGAATAAGTCTTCCATGATCTCTTCTCATGCATGATTGACAAATGAGACAAAATATTTACAATACATAATATGGATTATGCTCTGAAAGGTTATTTTAGTATTAAATCTGTGCTAAATTTGCTCCTTGTAATCATATTTAATCCCTTTTTATATTCATTTTGTAAAACTATATGGACGGATCTAGAAATTTTGTTTGTGAGGGAGTGTGATAAACAAATAAAAATATATTTATAGGGAAAGTTGTCTGAGCTAAGTCCACAATTTGAATTTTTTTAATCTCAGTTTACTCCTCCTAATATTCACTTTTTTTAATTAAGTCCCTTTAATTAGTACATATTTTGTTCTAAAATGGTAGTTGTGTGAACGATTCCAAACTTAGAGAACATTAATTAATTTATTGTAGAGATACTATCGGAAGAAAATACATGTGAAACAAATTACTTATTTTGAGAAAGATGAAATATTTTATTTAGCATTACTGGTATAATAAATTATTATTTTAGCACACAAAATTTGAGAGAATTAAATTAATAGAACAATTTAGTATAAAATACATACTAAAGAGACCGTTTTGAAAATTCTTATAGATTTAATATATATTTTAATTATATTCATCAATAATATAATTCTATCATTTTTCATGATCCATCTCAATGGTATTCAAACAGAAGACCATTAGAGAATTTTCTTGATTAGAAAGCCTCAGATTAATCAATCATGGAAGGTAAAAAAAAAAAGAAAAAGATAATCATATATGTGACTTGAAATTTGGGAAGTACATGTATGTTACATATAAAAGTCTAATTATGTGGGGCTCATTTTTGACTAGTAGAGCCAAATTGTGGCTCACACTTGAGCAATTCAAAGGAAGAAAGTTTCAAAGATTTTAAATAAAAATATGTTATCACAAAAAGCTATATCCAAAAGACCCATGAAAGAGGAATTATGTCTAGATCATGTATTTATTTGACCAAATAAATTATGCAATCAATAACCCATCTAACCTTTTTAATATTTTGCTCTCCTTTTTAGACTAGGTTGTCAAATTAAGAACCAATAGTTCCCACTTATTCAAATTGATCCCAATTTTACCATTTACTTTTTTCCTAGCTTTACTATTCATTGGTTCCTACCAAATTTAACAATACCATCAACTTTGTGATTTGTTAATTAGATGCAACTAATTTTCCTAACTGTGCTTTTGAAGCTAACTAATTACCATTATTCTTGTGGCCAAACTTTAGAAAAATCTACCATCTCCTCTCAATTACCTATTTTGTGTGCTTTTGAATATATTTACACTCTAATACTTGGAGTACATTATTTGATATTCATGTTATTACACAAATTCACGTGTATGCTTTTCAATAGCGGGACGATTACTCACTTGTGATCTTGACATCATGAGTTTGAATCAAGAAACAAATTATATGAAGTTGTATAAATGATAAATTTTACATACCGACTTCATAACAATAAGAATATCGTGCGATGATGCATTTTATTAATTAGACACATTGAATAAGTTTACGACTGAAACACTACAGTCATGTCAATACATTGTGTTAAAAGTCAAAGACTGAGGATCATGCTTCATACCACTAGCCCATGTCGTTTGATACGGAAGTCTACACTTTGTGGAAAGCATATAAGCTTCTTTGACATTGTCGACCCACGGGACTTCTACACACATTGTGGGGGGAGAGCTAAGACTTTCATGAGATCTTCTCTGCTGTTTTGAGCGCTTGATGTTGTGTAGTGATATGAACATGTCTAGTCGATATGTGTACCAACTTTCGCATCATATTTCTATGCATCGTCGCATCTAAGTAGCCTAATCGACATCTATACAATCAACATGTGTCATGTACGCAAGGACGTGACCCCATCTCACCAATAGAGTTGATGGAGAGTCTCGAAACAAAAGAGTGGCCTATGGATGACACGTTCCTATGTAGTATCCAGGTTGACACCCTTTCCCGCCACAATCGAAGAAACGCAACGCCAAAAAGACAAGTCTGAAGGCAACATCATCATAATAATATCTTAACTATTTAATCAAATTAAGAGTGACATCATCAATGACTGCAATTATAAATATTTTATCCATTGATGAGATACAATAGTTTATTTTTCATCATTACTATTTACTTATTTATCTCATGGTTGGAATGACAAAACTAAAACTCTAGACTAACACAAATATACAATTCATGGAGATAAACAATTTCTAAAAATTGACCTGCTCATCATGATGCATTGGACCACCCTTTTAAACCTAGAATAAACACCATTCAATCACTAAAAATGAAAATGTTCTCCATTTTACCATTTGAGTTCTAGAAAAATAATCCACAGCTACAAATTCCACTCTTCTCTCTAACATTGTATCTAGGGAATACAAACAGTCAATAAAAGTGTGTGATCCTTTTCATATGGTAAAAACTAAAAACATAATTATATATCAATTTTGACACATGACAAATCCAAACATGTAATGTCTTGACTTAAACCATCTTTCCAATTTTGAAAAACCTTGGAATTTCTTCGCAAAGAAGATAAAGATCAATTCGAAACTGAATAATATTCTTTAATTTACATAAGTTATGTTTGTATTTTCGACAAGTTGCATTAAAACACAAGGAAAAACACCAGAAATTAAATATTAAAACCCTTCACCTATTTATGATGAACCCATTAAAGAAAAATTGATGTTTTGTTGACACCATATATACATAAACAATAATGAGTAATGTGAAAATGTTCACCATAATCAACAAGACAAAAGCACGTTCATGACTTGTGTTGTTGAGTGTTTTAATAGAGTTTAAGAGAAAGGTACAAAATCAGTACACCTGTACTTTGAGACTCTATCGTACAATTTGCCTAATAATTCAACACAAAGTAGCTATTGATAATGAAAGAAATTAATTTAAAAAAAATTAGATAGAATTTGGAGATCCAATAAGAATTAAAGTTTATGTTTTGGAAGTGACCAACTCTGGCATGGATTTTTCTCCCTCCAAGAACTGCCAAAGACACACCTGTTCATGACTTGTTGGAGGCAGTGTTTTTTGGTTTCTTGGTTTCTTGAGAGAAAGTGATCAATATAGTATAATATATATTATTTTTTTGTTGTGATCATCTAATTCAAAAACAAATTCTAAGAATTCACGTGAATTAAGTGGCAATTCCACATAGATCATCTGCAATTCTCTTCATATTTTGTTATATGATCAGTTTGTTTAATTTCTGCATAAATTGTTTATATGTAATAAATGGTGTTGAGTGCAATCAGAATTTAATTACTAGGTCTTTTTGTCTATTTTGCTGCAAATTGTGTGTAGGTTTAAGAACAATTAAATAGATGCATACATTACTTTCAAAACAAAAACAAAAAAAATAGATGCATGCATCAGAAATTGAATAGAGCTATTAATCATCATGTTAATAGTAGTTGAGTATATTGACAATATAAATAGCTAGAGTTTTCAGCTTTTTGTTGTTGAAATTTTATAATGAAACTACAATAATATTTAGATCATCCGTATTTCAAGTATGACGACTTTATAAAAGAAATAACAAATTACAACTATTAAGAGTTGATAAATTTATCTGATGTAATATCTATATTATTTCTCCCTACAATTGATATAAATTGTTTAACACTCTACTTGACTTGTTGAAAGCATGCTCTAAACCACACATAACTAAACATATTTTTTTTAATCTTGCAAATATAAAAAATTCTTGGCTTTAAATAATATGTGGTCCTAGGGGAATGAATAGGAGAGTTTGGTTAAGTCAAACATGCAAGGAAAATAAATGTATTGTTTATAAAGTCAAGAAAAAGATTTGGAGAAAAAGTCCAAGTCCTTGATGATGATATTTGGAGAGACAAAAATAGTCCAAAGTCAGCAATAACAAAAGAAATGAACCATCTAATTCCTTTGTGACAAAATATCAGCAAAAAATAAGAATAATATTGGCCTCTAATTCCACCTTTCTTGTGGGCTTGAAACAACCATATATTGTGCATGATTATAGCAAATGAAGTTGATTTTTTTACTTTCTTTTCCCCATTTTGTGCACAAAGAAATGAAGCAACAAGATTATAATATATAGAGTAGGAGGTAAAAATCTAGAACACCCAGAACTATAGCAATAAGGAAAGTTCCAAGCATAGAACATAATGATGCAACTTTGAGGAATTTCATGAAAAGTAGATGCCAACAAAAAGTATGCAAGTGAAAAATCTTCTTCATTCATATTCCATTTTCACCATGAAAGCAACAGGCAACAGAAAACTGAATCAACTAAAACATTAGGGCTTTGTTTGGGGGGTCTACGACTCTACATACCTCTTGCAGTTCTAGTGTCTATCGACATTTCATGTCAATGATGTTTGGTGTACACAAATCAATCATTTTTTCTAGAGTCTAGATGTTTCATGTCATTAATAAGCGTCTTAAACTCAAACTTGAGACCTCAAGAGAAACAAGCGTCTTAAGCCAATTCCTCGATGATAGTTGTTCAGACATTTCACTTTTGTGGACATTTGAGATAGACAACCAAACCAATGCCTACAACAGATGCTTCCATTAAGACATGAATTTGAAACAGATGCTTCCATTAATTCAGCATTAAGCTCCTTCAAGATCATTCTGTATTTGTTTTACATTTTACAACCATCTGACAATTTTTGGAAGACAACAAATATATTAACATGAGAAACTTTTGTGTTGCACAAAGAATTTGAAACAACTTCTAGAGGAACTAGCAACTATGCTGCATATAAATGTCCTAAGTCCAAAAACAAATGTATTAACATGTGAAACTTCTGTGTTCCACAAGGAATTTGAAACAACTTCCACTGGAACCAGCAACTATGATATACCTCTCTTAGAACTAAGAAGAGACCACCTTTACACAAGCAAATACACTTCCTGTTTACAAACTGTTGTTCATTTCTCCATTTATTCATAAAACAAATGGGACTAGAAACAATGGAACATAAGTTTAGTTCTTAACATACAGTAAAACAGAGTTTAGACTGATCTCAAAATGAGGTATGTATCTATATTTCAAGCAGAATTTTAATTATGGTCTATCACTAATATCATCCCACCAAACTTTTAGAATGCATCTTGTCCTCAGATACCATGACTAAGATCAGCAAGACCGAAGAAATTATCAGCTAACTACTTGCAATATGAGAGCCTGTCCTCATGAAGGCCTAAAACTTCCCAAGCTATTCACCATCAGCTTTTGGTCTGTAGGAATGCCAAACATTATTTTGAGGACCACACTAAAGATTAGTGGTTGAAGCTGTGTGCTTAGGCTTCTAGTTATTGCTGGAGAATACCCTTTTCTCCATGGTTCCTGGGGATTGTACTGCATAATGAATCATGATTGCCTGCAATTCAAGAGAGAAGCCAAAGCCTTCTGATGAAAAATATAACTGAGATTTCAAAAGACAAGTTTTATAAAGAAAGACAATAGTCCATATACTTGCTGAAATGTATTAATTTTACTTCTATGCCACAAGTTGGGGTTTAAGCATCCCCTTTATGCCTTCAGTACTCTAAGCATAGGTTTGAATTTTGAGTATTACAACAAAATAAACAAGATGTATACTCTCCATCTGAGAAACAGCAAGTGTTGCATTTGACCATTATGAATGCATCAATTTAAAATTGCAATTAACATAAAAGGAGCCCATCAAAATTTTGATATCACCATGGATCATAGATTAGGATAAGATCTTCGAACATCTAAATTAAACTAAAGCTGATCATACCCGTGACAACATAAAAATAACACCAACTAGTAATTTCAAGACCTTTTCTTGATCTCTTCAAGAGACTATTCTCAGATTTCAGGTGAATTTCCAAATTACAGATTTAACTTGCAACCAAAGAACCTGTAGTTTGAGAAATTAGGATCTCTGTTCTATCCAGACAGTGCCTTCACTATCATTGTTCTCACAGCAAAATCCAGCCAGAGGAACAATAGATTGAGAGGTGTTACCCAAATTAGCATATAGCTACTGATGTGATTTTCCTGGGGGCGAATTGGGATACATTCATTGGTGCATGTCTTAATTGTTTGCTTGCATAATATGTTATTATGCTATACTAAATTTCCCATAGACTATATTTAACAAACATGCAGATTCTCCCAAACTTTTCTGCAATCTGAGCCCACTGTTTTCCATCTAAATTTGCAATGGGTAACTTTTTGCAATCTGAGCCCACTGGGATACATTCACTAGAAACTATTTGTGGCATGGATCATTTCTCCAAAGTCAAATAGCTTGCCCAAAAAAAAAATGGAATCCAATCTTGAATTTTAAATCCCATTGCAGTTCTGCATTCAGAAAATTTTAACATATCCAAAAACAAAACAAAAAGAAATGTTTTCAAATGAGTCAAAAGCAAAAACCCTAATTTTGCAATCAAAACTCAAAACATAGGAGAGAAAAGCACACACATTGTAAGAGACAAGGACCTTCAAAAAAATTGGCCAAAATTCAATAAAAATGCATAATTTCATAACATTTCCAAAGGAAAAACAAGAAAATGTTTTCCACCGGGTCAAAAGCAAAAAGCCCTAAATTTGCAATTAAACTTGAAAAAAGTTGAGTGAAAAAGATTAAAAATTGAAAGAGATCCAGCATCTGCATTACCAGATTTCGACAAAAAAACTCAAAAAAATCACATCATTCCAGAAACAAAACAACAAAAAACGTTTCCAAATAGGTCGAAATCAAAAACCCAAATCTTGTGATCAAATTTCAAAACAGGAAAGTTCAAAAAAATCAAAAATTGAAAGAGATCAAGCATCTGCATTACCAAATTTCGATAAAAACTCAAAATTTTCCCATCATCCCAAAAACAAAACAAGAAAAAACATTTCCAATTAGATCGAAATCAAAAACCCAAATCTTGTGATCAAAGATCAAAACATGGAAGTTCGAAAAAATCAAAACTTGCAAGAGACCCAGAGAGATATCAAATTTTGGACCTTCAGGCCATCATCATAAGGTCCAGAGGGCAGGAGAAGACGTACAGAGAGAGAGATAATTATATATATGTATGTATATGGAAATGGGAATATATATAGAGAGAGAGAGAAGCACTGAAACGAGCAGCAACATAAGGTAGTGAGTTCAGATTGAAAACTATATAACTAGACATCATCGGAAGGAGAAAATCCCCCAATTTTGTTCAGTGCTTTCAGTGTCCACATGACTCTGTTGCCGCTACAAGTTTCAGGCTTAAAGATCAAGAACCAGTTTTGAAGTAGAAGTGTTACCAAACAAGCGTACCAAACAAGCCCTAAGCAATCTCTCTCTGTTTCTTCCCCCACCAGCCCTGAGAAACTGATGGAGACCTAATCTTTTTCTTTATATACTGAGCTCTGCTTCTTGCTAGGGCTCACTTCGAAAAAGAAAATATTTCCTTTTCTTTTTTGGCTCTGTTTTTTCGTAAGAAAATGTTAATTTCATTAACGACCAATGCACATTAACAAATCTTGCGTAAAATCTTTCCTAATTTTTTTTTTTTGCTTAAAATCAAATATAATAACATGATTTGTATATCTCAAATAGTACCAGAAAAAGCAAGGTTATATAATTGGTTAAAATATAAACTACGACAATTAAACTATAAGATTCGTTATTATTCTTTTAAAAAACATTTGATACGCGATAATGACAACACCCACTAATGAATGAGAAAACAATTTTCAACAAGTGAACATAGAAAAAATACTTTCAACAATAGAAAACATAATGCAACCTTCACCAAAATAGTAGAAATAAACTTGAAAACTAACATAACTATTAAAACATGATTTAAAACAAAAATGAAAAAGAATCAATCTACTCGTAGTAATCATAGAGAATAAAGCAACGTGAAAAGAAACATTGAAATGAGAAATGAAGTTGAAAGAAGTTTGTTTTGGAGGAAATGAATGAGTTTTTGCAGATGATATTTCCTAGCAGGACTATTGGAAAGGTGGAATGAGAAGGGGAATGTGGAACAGAAAATTAAGTTATGTGAGATCATGAGGAATCAATGGTTGAAAAAGAACACTAAAAAGCAAGAGAGAAGACGATATTTAACAGAAAGCAAGAATTCAACAAATGAAACTGAGGATGGAGAAAGCTAACACTGTACGAAAAGCTATGAATAGGATAAAAGACATGAAATGAACTTGGGAGCACTCGAATCGAATGCTCAAGGGTTCATTAAGGTAAAACAACGAAGAACTCAATTTTCAAACTCAACATAACATATTGCTTGAGTTTGGTAGATGAAATTAGTAAGGTAAAATTGGCTTTCGTTAACTCGTCCACAAATTAGATAGCCTATGTCCTTACTAGGTCTTGAAGTTTTCATTATAGGTTGTAAAAGTGGATGAGAAATGTCCCGTCTAGATTTTTCACTATTCTAACCATGAATTTGATTTATAAAATAGAATAGGGTGGACGATCAATCTAAAAAAATACTTTATTGAATGTTTATAAACTAAATTAAACTTTCAACCAAATTTTATTAATAAAATTAAACAACATTTAAAAGAGTTTTTCTTATATAAAAAATAAAATAAACAAAAGGATTTTTTTTGTTAAACAACAAATCACGTTTATTGCAAAAATTACAGATGCAAATTGTGAACTTTATGCTAATACAATCATATTATTACATTAGTTTTTTTTATGCTCATATTATTACATTAGTTAAACATACTAACCAAAAACCATTTTTCTCTTCATTATTTTATAAATTCTCATTTACTCCCTCTTGCAATCTTTTAGGCTCACCCTCATATTTACAAATAGGTTATGATGGTGGCTGCAAATTTGCAATAACATGAAGCCTTGGTCAATCAACAAACACAAGTTGTTTACCAATGAGTGCACAATGCACAGTGAAAACAATATTTTGTTAGTGACATATTGCAGCAAAAAAGTATCAAGATTTAGCCTAAGCCAGTAGTAGTTGCAGCAACACACAATAAGCAAGCAAAAACCAAAAACAAGCACCAGAATTTCAAAATGAGGCTCTCATATCCTCAATCATTTACTCCTTTATGTACATAACAATCTTGGGAGCAGCTCTCATGCTGCTGGCCTGACCATATTAGCAAAAGCCAAATTTCATGATGTTTCGTGATACAGAAATTTTTATTCGTTTAGGGACTTATAGACTTGTATACGTAAGACAAATTAAGAGCAGAATGAAAAACTGATATTTAGCCATCAGAAAGATACCACCGACTTGGCATGAGTTGAAGTTGGTAACTGTGAGAGCGCAGCGTCACTTTCCTCATTTTCATCGAAATCTATTGGGTTTCCACTGATAAAGTTCCTGCACATCATACGTGATACAAATAATAAAACCATAAGAATCCAAGGTACCAAAGCTGTTAAGCATGATTTCAGAAAATGTACACAAACAATATGGTTGATGTAGGTGATGTAGCAGCTTCAGGCCTTCAGCAGAATATAACTTAACAAAAGGAAACCAGACCAAAAAACAACATACCTTTGTGGAATGGCTTTTTCTTCAGACAACGCCTTTTCCAACCTCTCTTCAAATGGTGTTGCATGCCAACTCACTTTCTGATCCTACATGCAAAACCAGCATTTGTTAAGTATGTATACAACCAGAAAGAAAGAAAGAAGATTACAGCTACACACACTTACCTCCTTGTATTTGTTAGTTGAATTTGGGATTCCATTCCCATCCCACCATTTGGGCGAGATATTAGAAGGGTCGTCTTCGTTCCAGTGAGAGGCAACCATCCCAATGATAGGCCTATCCCCTGGAGTTCTACCAAAATGGGGATTCCTGTGTGAGACAGCCCTGATGTTTTCAACATTGGCACCCTGAACTGATGTAACAGGTTTCAGCCAAGAAGACAAGCTTACATCCAACATTGACTCTTCAGTTTGTTCCACCCCAACTTTGGACTTTGGAGTTTCATTTTCAGGGTGCTCAAGAGATTCTATCAGTTCACCTGACAGTTGATTGGAATTTGAACCTTCCTCCTTCAAAATATTCCATTGAGACACATTTTCAACAGGATTCAAAACAGAATACACATACTGGGATCTGATCCGAGTCTTTCCATTTGCTACATCTTCTATGTTCGTGGCAAAAACAGTTCCAGGTGTTTGCATCTCTTCAGATAGCTTCAGTGGGGTCGGATAAGGTGAATTCAAATTCTTGGAACGTTGACTAACATTTCCTGATGAACTTCTAGAGGAAGACTTGTCAGACTCACATTCGAAGTGCACGGACCTGTTTCTGCACTGATCCTTTGTGGCCGGGAGCCAAGGAGATACTGAAGTTGATACATTATCAGACTCAATGGAATTACCCTTGCCTTCCATACAGACACTACTCCCTGTCCCACTACTTTCAACTGAGCTGATAGAGAATCCTCCAGTGTTCTGTACATTGGATATACAGCTACAGAGAAGAAAAGATATTGGAGAATGTCAACGAATATTTTTGAGCATTCATGATTAAACATTGGATACAATTTAACCAGTCCCTTTCAAAGGCCAAAACATTCACAAGCAAATCCAATAGATTAGACAATATTCCAGACCATACATAGTCTCTTTTACAAGCTAATGGATTAACAATCATATGTTAAGTTGTTAGCATTTTGAAAGAAAGAAGTTCAACCTGCTAGGAGTCTGCTCTGAAGATACTGTCCCTTTTGGCCATTCTTCAGAAATCTTGATTGGAGTATGGGGCTCATCAGGATGCTGCTCCAACTGAAGTTTCTTAATTGATGTGTTGGGAAGCCATGAGTGGAATTTTGAATCTTCAGAATCTACATCATTAGGGGGTGAAGCTTTAAACTTTTGAGATGCTTTCCGAATTTCAGCAGGTGTTTCCACTATGGTACCACAAGCCTTCAGGAACTTGGCCTGTGATGCAGCTTACACAATCAAATAGCAAATTATCAACAACTGCATATATAACTTCAGATGAGTATTGAACCGGAAGTAAAATAAAAAATCAAATCAAATAGCAGTCTCTTGTAATTCAAGGTTCCAGAGAATGATAAATACTCATTCTAGCAATAGTGATTATACAAGAGAAACCTGCAAAACACCAATAACCATGCATAAACCTTCAGAAGATAATTAATATACCTCCTCCTTAAGCTCCTTGCTAATTTGAGGAGATCCGAAATTAGGATTTCCCTCATCCTTGCATTGAGATTCATCATCCCCTTCAAACGGAAAACATATCAACACCAATCAGAAAACCATACAGGAAAAAGGAACACGACAAAGAATTTTAGATTTAAAGGGCAAAATCTAGACAACACACATTTAACAAAATTGACATAGTTAAGGACAAAAGATTTACCTTCAGATAAAAATAGAGCTGACAAACGATTTTGTGATATCATTGCCTCCTGATGTTATATAATACAAAGAGAAAAATCAACAATTCATTTTAAAAATGGTGCGAAAATCGAACACATGGTCTAAACTAATTAAAAAAGAGAGGAAAAAAAATTAGTTCACTGAACCTCACAAGGAGAGTAAAGAAAAATATAACAAAATTTGATCTTTTAATTCCAATTCCAAACTCCTAAAACCATCAAAACCTCGTATTCTATTGTTTGCCTCAATTGCCTCACGAAAACTATACTAGAAGACAAAAAAATAATAATAATCTGAATTTGACATAATATCCAGTTTGGTGGTTGCTTGGAAAATCACACCTAAAAGCCAAAGGTGAGGATTCAAGAAGGGAAATAGGAAGAATTCAACATTCTTCAACAACCAGAACCCAAAATGTAGACAAGAAATATTTAAAACCTAAAAACTAAACCAAAACCTCAATACTACACCATAAATCTCCAAATCCCCAACAGCCCAACTAAAAATCATAAATCTAAGCAAGAAAATCATAGTTCACCCTGATTATTCATAGTAGAAAACTGAGCTCCAGTTGCCTCCTTGAAATCCATAAAAGCCGAAACCAAGAAAACGAGAAAAAAAATATGAATTCAACATTCTTCAACAATCAGAAGTGAAAATGTGGATAAAAAATAAAAAAAAAAACTTTAAAACCCCAAATCTAAACCAAAAACCTCCCAAACCCCAAACCTACACCATAAATCTCCAAATTCCAAACCAAAAATCATAAATTCAATTAAAAAATTCATATTTCACCCTGATTAAGTGAATATGTATTAAAAAACAATTTCCTACTCACTAAGCTCCAGCTACCTCAAAATTTGCAAAATGAATATTCAAGAAATATACTAGAAAGACAAAAAAATCTGAAATTTACACAGTACCCTGTTTGAAAAATCATCCATAAAAGCCAAAAACTAAGAAAATCAGAAAGAAAATAGGAAGAACTCAACATACTTCAACAATCAGAACCCAAAATGTATATAAAAAATCTTTAAACCCTAAAAACTAAACCAAAAACCTCCACAACCCCAAACCTACACCATATATCTCCAAATCCCCAACCAAAAATTAAAAAAAATCCAAAATTCACCCCAAAATCTTTAGCATTCATGGACTGTTTGGATTCTAAGAAAATCAGAGAAAAGAAAAATAAAGAATACTTTTTTTTGATCGGCCCAAACCCCATACTAAAAATCATAAATTCTATTAAAGAATCCACAATTCACCCTGATGATACATATAAAAAATAAACATAAATCCACAACTGAGCTCCAGTTTCCTCCTGCAATTCGCAGAATGAAAAACAATCCACAAACCCAAGATCTTTAGCACTCATCAACTGTTCGGAATCTAAGAAAATCCGAGAAAACACAAAATAAAGAAACGGGTAGTAGAGAAAAAGTCAGATCAATTACAGTAGAAGTGAGGGCTCGGGAACGGCGGTGGCGGCGATGATCGGCATCAAAGTCTCTGACGCGAAAGCAACCAAAGAAACAGCCCATGGCTCTCGACACCGAAACGTCCAGAAAGGTCACGAAGGTTCTCAAGGAACAGCCGAACCCTAAGTCAGCACTCCACAATAAGCATCTCATTTCACTTCACTCACCGAAATCAAGAACGCCAAATCTCCCGATTTAATGCATCGCCCGATTTAATCACCGATTTTATGACACAGAGAAGCGTTAGGTCGCTTTTGAATTTTGAACTTAACGAAACGAGGGAAGAAAGGGTTATAATCTGCTGCGGTCGCCACTATTGAGCCTTACGCTACAT
>JAYMSZ010001439.1:0-14344 GCA_036897665.1 Pelargonium citronellum | reverse complement strand
CCCTAAAGCCCCCCAACCACGCCGCCCCCTCCCTCGGCCCCACCAACAACTGTCTTCGATTCTCCGACGCTTCGGCCACGGTCTGCTGCGACGTTCTCCACCTCGATGTTCGCCTCATCGGCACCAAATTTCACGTCTTGGCCTGGAACTTCATTCCCCTGAAACGCGGCTGCGGTGGCTTTCTGGAGATCATCAAGTGGGGGTTCTCTGATTCGAGTTTTGGACTCAACCGCTGCTCCAATGTGGATTCCTTTCGGTTGGCTTTGGGCTCTTCTTGTTTTAGTAAAGATTCAAAGGCTAAGTATCACGCTCACGGAGCATTGGAGTCGATTGGTCCTGTTTCAGTCGTTCCATGTTCAATTAGGACTCGCACACCTCAAACTGATTCTGGTTCGAGAAGTCTTCGTGGGTTTCTACTGCACATTATGGTTTGTGATTGTAAATTGTGTTGTTCAAAGGATGTAGTTTTGGGTTCTAACTATGCCATTCAGGGACAGGATGGCCATTACTATAACAAACCTATGTTTGTATATTTTTGTGCTTTTGCTTCGTCTTGGCATCCGGTAATGACCAAGTTTGTTGGGAAGGTTGTTACACTGTCAGGGTTGAAGAAGAAGCTACTTTACATTGGAAAGGAGGAGTCTCGATTGATGTTTGTAACTACAGAAACATCAGTTTTGTATCTGCCCAGGCCGCCCCAAAAGTGGCTATCTTGTACGAATTCCATTATAAAGGGGAAGGGAGAGTGTGGAGTCTATACTGGCCTTGTGAAGGGTGTGTACATGCAGGGCAAGGTTGTTGAGCTGGATGAAGAAGTGTGGCTTTTACTCACTGATCAACTACTTACTCCACCACATAGTTTAAGAGTTGGTGCTCTTGTAAGTATTATAGTTGTGTTCAGAGTTAAAATTGAATTACTTTTCATAAGGAATTGACAATTTTTTCCCTCCAGAAGATCACAAATTCTTATGGCTGACTTCTTTGTAGGTAACTTTGCGGAATGTTCACTTTGTGAACCCAAAATTTTCTTGGACAAAAATACTCATTCTTGGGGCTTGCTTCAAGTCTAGCATTACTGTAGAATCCTTCTCTCCCTTAGAAACTTGGTAAGTTGTTGAATTCAACATCTCTACCTATCTAAATTTCTAATACTTAAATCATTACCATCACAAGCATGTTTGGGTGTCCCATGTAAACTGCCTTTTCATATATGCTATATTCTATGTACACTGATTTTTATAGAAATTCACCATTGTAAAGGACCTGAATTTATACTTTAAGTTGTCTGTAATAATAGCCCCTTTAGTTCTGTGGCACCATACTTGATGATAAAGCACTGCAAAAGCACAATGAAGCAATTAAGTTTCTTAGGAGCATGCAAAAATGTCTCTGGTGAATGAAAAGTAATGCAATTATATGGTGCAGGTGTCATCTGGTCTCACAATCGGAGAGTCTGTTGGGGAAGTTCATTGAATCCTTGGCATTTTCCGCTAGATTATGGTGGGGACTTAATTTAGTTTAAATAAAGATTTTGCTTTGAAATCTAATGAAGATATAGAGTGATCGAGCTGCATGATTTTTATAAGTGGTTTGAATGGTCAAATTTCAGGGCACTGCTTCTTGTTTCATGTTTCCGGAAGAAGTTCAGTGGAATTTTATCCGAGAAGGAGATTCTTGGAACACAACATGTAATTCACTTGCATTGGATCTTAAAATTATTCTTTTAATTACCATTAAGTTTCTTGTATTATTTGGCGGTTTCTTTTTACTAGTCATTGTTCTGGCTAAGCTGATTTGAACAGTTGCAAGGTGTTATTACCAGAAGGAAGGGCTTGTCCAGATGTATGCCAGTTCACACTTACCTCCTTCAGTGTTTCGAACTCGGGTATATTGGTAAATTCTCATTGGGATAAGTTAATATAAGCGTCCATCTATATCTTCATGTATTATAATCTTATAAGTTTCTTTTGACAGCACGGAGTATTCTCGGAACTATCTAAGCATGACTCGTGTGGCTGTGGCACTGAACCATGTGTTGGTGACATGAAATTGGTAAGTCCAGGCGTGCCATGTCAGTCTGGATCCGTGCACTTTTGATTTATGTATAAATAAAAATAGACTTATGTCAAGGAAAAATAGAATGAAGTCTTGGTTTACTTGCTGTTACTGCAGGTGGCACCCCTCTCTAGTTTCATTAATCATTATGAAAGAAGAACACAGATAAAACCAGAAGATGGCTATCAACTGTTGCATGACAACAATGAATATATTCTACCCAGTGATTGGAAATTTTGCAGCGGGTCTATTAAGTGGATCTTTCCTAGTGAAGACACCAGTCCTGTTTTGATAGGAAATTTAAAGGTAAATAATCTGTCTCTATTCAGATCAGTTGTATATTTGTGGTGAGCCTGCTCCTTGAAATTGTCTATATCTGTTGTGTGGTGAAACTGATTTTGAATGCAAAGCAAACATGTACCTGATGCATTTGTGTGGCTGCGGAAGAATTGAATGGACATTGACTTGAAATGGGCAGCAAACATTTGTGGCATAAAGTTCTAGGTTGGTGAAAGAGAACAGTTCGTTACTAGATCAAATTGTTGCTGAGATAGAGGAAGTCTCATGCACCATGGGTCTTCGGTAGATATCAAATTAACATAGTAGGGTTTTAACTTATTGTTGAAATTAAATTTATATTTCTGCTGGTTATATTGTATCTTCAGGTTCTTGTAAATTTCAAGAGCTTGATATGTGTCGGTGTAGCTATGATATTCTGTACTCTGTAGATCTTATTATGGTTATTTATTTACTATCCCTTGTAGGTGTCTCCATCTTCTGGAAGATTGCAGTTGGTTGATAGGACCGGCAGTATTGATGTTCTCGTACCAGACCTTCCTTCAACTTGGGATACCAACAGCATATATGAGGTGATCTTATTTTTCGGTTTCTCAACCTCCTCTCCATCATTTTGTCATTTTGAAATGAGTTAGGGATCATAAGGTGTTATATGTTTGTTTTGGTCTTCTTTTAAGTATCTCAGATCACTTTATTGTTTTTCCTTTTGGCTTTTCAGGTAAGTGATTACACTCTTGTTATGGAAGGGATGCCTGAACATATGGATAACTTGGGATTGCTTGACAAGGAGTCATTCTCATGCAGTGATATTTTCAATTCTGTTCCATTGTCAAGAGAGAGAAACTTAGAAATGTATATTTACTTTTCAATGAGGAGCTCAGCCTGTAGAATTTTCCCGGGTATTGTCTGGATGGATGACATTGCAGAAGTTGAATGCGGAAAATATCATCTCCTTTGCGTGACACACAAATTCCCTCTGCTGCAAAAGGTGTGAACCAATAGTCTCTTTTCACATGTAACTGCTGTTGTATTATAGAATATCTGCTTGGAAGTACTTTATGTTTTTATTATTCCAGGAAAATAAAAAAAAAGAAAAAAAGGCAATTAAAAGGTTCTATATTTGTTTTACAGTTAATTTTGTCTCTTTACTGGATTTATTGTTGATCCACCCCCTATTTATTTCACAATTTCAGTGTGATTCAGTAACATCAAACCTTTCAAGTATGTTTGTTGAGGTCATTGTCATGCCTTGGGATTTGATACTTGCTGAGAAAGATGAGCTTTTACATTCAAATGAAGAAACTAGGAATCAGTTTAAGCAACCTGGAGGACATTGTGCCGGCAGAAACTACCAGAAAAATGTTTCTAGTAAGAGACGTAAAATCAACTTGACTTCTAGTGGGGTATTTGCTTCTGATCTAATGGATGACGTAAGGAATGCTTGTTGTGAAGTGAGAACTAGTTCTAATTTGAGTGCAGAACCCAGTGAGGAATGGGTATGTCATGACTCGAGTTCGCCTTGTAATATCCCGTGTTTGGCAACTGTTAGAAGATATAACAACCAGAGTTTGACAGTTTCCGGATTCCTGTATCATAAGAAAGCAGATAAAATGATTGTTGGTCCAAAACCTTGTGCACAGAAGGTTCTGCTGGAGCTCAATTCTGACAGTGTTGTCAAATATCAGGTGTGCTGAATTTCCTCTTCCGATCACACTGCTATAGACTATAGTTATTGCATAATGCACGAATCCTATATTGTACTTTGCTTTCAATTTCAGCATACAACTTATCCTCAATTTCGTCTGAATTTCAGTTATTGCAGATTGGGGGATATTACATTACTAAGCACAACAAAGATGACTCCTTGTGTAATCTTAAAGAACTTGATAATGCCAGAGGTGTTAAGGTTCTTACAACCACCAGTACTTATATGTGGAGCATTTCATTCACTTGCGATGACGATCTTCCTCATGATTCCTATAATAACATTAATGGGGTTCCATCTGGGGATCAAATTGAACTGCCCCTTCAGAAGTGTATAGGGCTTTCTGCTGGAACCTGTTCAGATGTCTGTCTTCATCTTTCTGCTGATGTAATAGATGTCTTGAAAGCAAATCTTAAGGAAAGTCAAGATGGCCTGGTGAGGCCTGCTGTGTCCCTAGAAAAGATTGCTAATGGTTCTCTAAGCAGTGGGACCACAATGGCCATGTTGCAGCTGTCTTCTGGTTCTCCCAATTCTAGTTGCTTGTTTCCTGAGGGTAACCTTGTATCTCTACATGGATATGTGGTTGATGTTTATAATTTAGACTACAGTTCAACTGATGTGAATGTAAGTCATGGAAGCATAGCTGATTATCAACTGAGATCCAGTCCGGCAGTCAGAAGCCATGTCTGTATACATGTTTTGGTTGACCATAACAATGTAATTACCAGTCCGACTCCATATATATCTTCCTTTTGCATTTGTTTTCAATCAATTATGGGTTAACTCGCTCTTTTGTGTTAATTAATTAGGTGAAGATTTCTGGTTCCCTAAGTAGACATGCTTGTCCTATTGGATTTGGAGCAGGTGTTAAGGCAACATTTCACAGAGTTCTCGATTTTGGGTATGTAGAATTAAAAAATTCACTCAAATATGTTTGTGCTTTAGCCTTTTAAATTTACCTATCGTCTTCAGTTTGGTTTCCATTCTTGATGTTGCTGGTACAGTAGGTACTGTAACTGCATTTGATAAATACTTTTTGACAAAATCTGATTACCTATTCCCAGTCATGCAATAGTATTAATGTTTTAGACATTTATCTTCACTAATATTTATATGAAATATGTGTATTTGGTGGTGAAAGAGCCGACAAGGGATTATTATCAAAGTACAAATGAATTTTTGTTTAATAGTACAGAAGAAAACATAAATTGGGTGATTTTGGAAAAGTTAAGTGATCTTTGATTACAATGTTTTTATTGTAGTTAGTATAAGGATGAAGATTTTTCAATGAGCAATACATTAGCAGTGTTTTGTTGTGTCAGATGTTGAGTTCGGTGGAGTAAGAGTAGCATTATCCACTGTAAAATAAATCCCTATTTGGGGATAAAGAATTAGTTAACAAATTAACATATCTTTCGTTATACAGGCTGGTTTCTCTGCTAACCTGAGTCAGAATGCTAGATTAGGGACCATCATAACATTATTGTGGGTTCGGTGCGGCAGCCATGTCGACTTAACTTTGTGCATTTGCATAATTTTGACTTCATTACTTTTATAACATGGTATAATCTCATCATCATAATTGAATAAAATAGTTGTTGCATCGAGAGTCCTGCATTTAGAAATTTGAATTCCCATAGGGATTTATCTTTCTGTAGGTTATGCTGTAATCTCCACTATAATTTATGTGCCCTCAAGTCCGTCTATCTGTAATTCATCTGGAACCCTGGAATCATTTGGGTTTCTCTGAAAGGCTGTTGTCTTTTTTTATTATAACCGATTCCTTCTTTTTTCCAGTGAGCAGAATAGCTTGATGTTAACACCTGTATCATTTGTCACACTTAACTCCATAAGGCTAGTCAATGATCCGCATGATAACAGGAATAGTAGTTTATGGGGGTCTTCTGATAAATACAATGTTGCCTCCCGAGACACTGTTTCTTCAGCTTTAATATCTGAGTTTATTCAGCTTTCAGAGAGCAGGCTGGTGCGATTGCGCTGCAGGGTAGGTATTCAATGTAAGAACTAAGAATTGCAGACATAGCCTTCTCTTATTGCCTCCTTGAAAATTACTTGTTGATTATTTTGACAGGTTGCTGCTATCCATTTCCTTATTATGAAGAAGGCTAGGAGATATCTGAGGTCAAATGTTCACCCTATGCCACTTCCCATTGAAATTCCAGTTGCTTGTTTTGTGCTGGGTGAGTTATTTGTTTTCTTTAGTTATTCTCTTATTATTTATGAATATACTGAAGTTTATATACAGGCATCAGTGATATAGGAGAACCATGCATGCAGTCTGTCAGTGCTTTATCATGTAATTACATTGTTTAGGATACAATGGTCTATGGCAATATTGTAAAAAGCTTCTTGTGAATAACTGAATAGGAGTTGCAATCAATACAAGTTCTTATCTTTGCTTTCTGTGGGCACTTGCTTCTGGTAGGGAGCTCCCTTACATATACTTGTGTTCTCTCTAGTAAAATTTGGCCTCCTCAGTACTTGTTATATTTATGTTTCTCATTTCTCCTGCAGATGATGGGTCATCCTCATGTTATTGCTGGGCAAGTTCTGAAAGAGCAGCAACCTTTTTAAGACTACATGAAGAACTCCCACTAAAAGCTTTTGAAAGTAGTAGCTGGACATTAAAGTGGATTGGGGGTGACAAAAGTATCTATGGCACAATTATATATCATCTGGAAAGAATCTTAAAGAAGCACCATGGAGTTATTGTGAAAAACCATGGATCCTTGTTAGATCCTTCTTGTCAAGATCTTGCCGTTTCTGTCAGTTTAGAAAATGCCCTCGACGGCTCAGATGAGAGCCTCCTTAAGTTTATAGTGGTCAATGCATGCTCTGGCACATTTTTGGTAAGTTTGTCTCCATCATGAAACTTATTTCCATGCCGAAGCTCCACCTTACACACAAAAGTGAAACAACTGTATGATTCATGCATTGACTGTGGTAACCGTTGAGGAATGTTTGTCAAAAATATCAATTCTCTCTATATATTCAAAGATGACCCAAACCTTCTTTTCTTAATGAAATATAGTACATCATCCGTCTCAAAATGAGTGTCCATATTCCTTTTAGGTAGTTATGCATGAGTTACTAAGAGTATTATCATGATAAGTTATGGGATGGAGATAGTATTGTTAGCTTCAGTTATTATTTGTTTTTCATTTTTATTTATAAGGTCTGCCATTAGTTTCTCGTTTCTGGCACTATTAGCTGAACCAAATATGATTCTACTTTTGGCAGAATGTTGTTGGTGCTGCCATGGACTTAGATGCTGTGGGTAGATTGGAGAGAGACCACCATATTGATATGCAGACTACAATGAAGTCCATGAAAAATAAATGGGCTACAGAAGTTTCCTACTCAAACCCTCTCACTGAGGCCAGAAACATAATTAGGGAGCTGCAAAACAGGTAAAAATATTAGGATTTTCAAGGGTATCTTTCATTCTTTTGTAGGCACTGTCTTCACTTCACTGCAATATATAGCATAGCCATCTTCCATTCTAATTTTCAATTTCAGGAAGTGGCCTACATCTTGTACTGGCTGGCTTATAGATGAAGTTGAGTAAATGTGCTAATGCTTAACAGTTGTATAATAAGAAATTCTGAAATTCCATAGAGCACAGAGAACCATACTCTGACATTAACATATTCATTGACCAAAATCTGACATCCTCCTAATCAATTTTGTCTTTTAAGTTTTAACCTATTCATGTACTCTCTCATATTTACCATAATTGTACCACTAGGTTGCACTTTACCTTCACCAATTAGACATATTATTCTAGATGATGAAGCATTTGCTTACATCTTTCAAGTGATCTCACTGTTCACCTGTCAAGTTATTGTCTCATGGGTGTTGTGTGTGATATTTTACAATTACTCTGAAACCATGTAGGCAATGAGATTGCAAATTCAACACATTTCGACATATTATATCATAGCATCAAATGTACTATATCAGGCTTGCAATCCATGCTGAAATCTTCCTCCACCTTCCCTTTTGGTGTGTTCATTGCTTGCTTGCAGTTTTTTATTTTTTATTTTTTAGATGAAACAGAAGTGAGTGAGAGCAAAGCAAACATGGTAGGCTTGTGTTGCATCTCTGGGTAGAAGAAGAAGCAGATCCTGATATTGACTTTACAAAACTGTCCCCACACAGACACACACCACCTGTCTAGTTATTTTGAGATCAAGTGGTCCATAAATGATATTAATCATTCCTTTCCTTGTTCTCTGTCTCTCACTCACAACTGCCATTTACTGTTTTTACTCCTTAACCTTTTCTTTTAACAGTGGTTAATTACTAGTTACTGCACCAGGCAGCAGCAACTTCAACCCATTCTACTGTTTCTACATTCACCATTTTCCAAAGATTGATTACATGTGAATAGTACTATTACTATTAGAAAATAATTTGTTTAGTTTCTGTTATGTGTATTGGATTTATAAACCAACAAAAGACTCACTAGACTGTTATATAAAAGTACACTGTAACAAACAGGGCACACATACATATGGTCAAGGAATTTTTCTTAGGTCAAATGACAACTATGATAAAGTTGATTTTTTGGATTTTATGTTTGGATTATTGGTAAACTTGCTAAGCATTTCTCTCCTAAGCCCTAACTCAAGAAAGTGCTTGTTTGGGTCTATAAGCAAATTGTTTGACCAGTGATTGGGCAAAGCTACTACACTTCCTTTCTTGCCTTTAGTTTTTGGTTTGCAGGAGTAACCAAGTTCTTACCAGAGTTTACGTTGCTCTTACTCTTATAAAGACTTGAATGCCTCTATTGTTGTGCACTTTCTTTACCAATTTACCCCAAATTAGTATATCAAATCTCATAACATGTTGTGGTCCACTCATATTTATACAACTTAACCTCAACTTTATCCTCAAATGCTTATTAACTCTAAAAGGTCGATCATCAAGACGATTATGTTAACAGATTGTAAGTTCATGTTTGATATAAGTTGACCTTACTTTTATGTGTAAAAGGTCAGGCCGTCAAAATGATTATGTTAATTAATTATTGGTGGACCAATATTTGATATGAGTCAATCTACTTATAAAATGCGTGTTTTTAATATATATTTTTCATCTTAAATATACCAAAAGAAAAATTTGTAAACTCTAAATTTGAGACAATTTTAATCAAATAATTTAATATTTAAGAATTTCTTTTGAAGCTAATTCCAAATGTTAGTTTACATCATTTTTTCTTTGGGTAATTTAATGTATATTGAAGATAATAATATTTACAATATTGCTCGAAAAATGTTTGGTCTTACTCAAGGGTAGTGATGCAGTTCTGCGTGAGTGGGAAGAGTGCTTACGTTCGATTCTCGATCAACACATCCTGAGGAGAAAGATAAGCTTTAATTGTGACTTACTCTAGTTTGGACGTGGAAAAATAGTTTTCAGGTTTGCTTAGAAACTTCACAATCTGGACCGAAAAAAAAAATGTTTGGTCTTAATTTTCAAAAGGAACAGAGAAAGTCCTGAAAAAGCTCGAAAAGTAATTTGACAAATTTCTGTTTCGTTACACTTCATTGGGAGCAGAGGAAATGTTTATTTATTTTGGAATATAGTTTTGGTTCTAAAAATCCCTCCAAGATTCCCAAAACCAGAAGCAGAGAGCTCTTTACCACTATTCTCTCGTCCTTTTACTGTCCCAACCTTTAGGTTCTTGAAAAGTTCATTAAAACCATATTCAAATAAATCCATATCATCCACCTCCTCTTCTTTACCATTGGTGAACCACAGATCTACCTCTCATTTCTCTCTCTCTCTCTCTCTCTCTCTCTCCTTTTGAATTTGCCTTCTCTTTCTCTCTCTAAATCTTTAGACCAGTAATGGGTCTTTGAGCCTCAGCTCAGCTAAAAACAGAGCAACTCTGTTTCTTGCTTCTTGTTCCTAATATGTCCACCGCCACCACCACGCCGTTCGAGCAGCAACCGCCGCCGGTGGGCATTGCGCAGCAATCCTACAACCTTCACTCCGGCCAAGGCTCCATCGGCCCGGTCATCGCCGTCCTCGTCGTGATCGGAATATTGGGGGTTCTTGCAGGGATGATAGGGCGGCTCTGTTCCGGGAGGAGCATCATGGGTTATGGCCAATACGACATTGAGAGCTGGGCAGAGACCAAATGCTCCACTTGCATTGACGGACGAATCAACATTCCGACGCCGCCTCTCGGCGGCGGCGCTAATGTCTCCGGCAGCTCCACTCCGATGTCAGCGCCGGCCCAAACCCATCAAGAAACCAAGCAAGATGAGCTAGAGCAGTCTCCTCCTCAAAACCCTCCTCCTGCAAATGTGGATTCTTGAATCAATCCTAACCCTTTTTTTGTTGCTATGGCTTCATTGAAACTTTTGACTAGTTTTTATTTTATTTTTTATTTTGTGTTGTGCTTTTTTTGGATTTTAGGCCATTGTTATTGATGGAAGAAGAGTCTGCTAATGACTGCAGTTAATGAAATTGTTTTTTCTGTTCCTCTTTTAGTTTCAGTTGCTTATCTAATCCAAGTGTTTGTTGCTCTGCATTTGGTGTTTTGTTTTTTTTATCAGCAAATGTCACAACCGAGTCTCGAGTATGAGAACTCAAGAGAAGCTAGTACTTTAAGCCACTTGTTCCGATGATGATTGTTGGTGTTTTCTTGTTTCAAAACCTACATTGAGGTATTTGAGTCCATGACAACCAAGCACACAACAGAAAGCAAGGAGAAACAAAAATGGTGGTACTTATTGTTCTGTTGGGTACAATAATCAAACTGTTCTGTTAGGTTTATTCTGATAAATTTGACCTGAACTCTTAAATGCAGCATTTACTAGTAGAGTACAAATGTTAGGCACATTGATTTGTAACAAGACATAGCAGTAGAGAGTGGAGGGTTTTGTATTGTTGAAGGTGAAGTGAAAATGTTGGAAGATGGCAAATGATTTTGTGCATGGAGTTGTAGAAAAAGTAGGAGTGGTGATATTGTTGTTGGTGTACAACAAAAGGGTCATTCAGAATCTTATGAAGATTGAGTCCAATTATAAGGGCAAAGGAAAGTTGGTCATCTGTTGAGTCTCTTCAAGGCAGTGTTGGGTTAACATCTGGTGCATGCCTCTGGTTGAGAAAATGACATTAGAACTTTTAAAGCACCAGCAAGTACACCAATGTATTATTGCTGAGAGTGACTTGTCATTTGAGGTTGCAGGAACCACCTACCTCATCTGAACAGGCCCCATGAGACCATGAGACAGATTCTCTATAACTTCTGTCACATAAATAGCCATTGCCATAGCCATAGCCATAGCCATTGCCATAGCCAAGGTGGATCTTTCATTTTCAGTCACTCTGATATTCTGGAAAGAGGCTATAGCTTCTTCTTCTTCTTCTGGAAACGAAACTTCAATAGAACTTGCTTTTCTGGTGTTACTTCATGGAGATATGCATGTTTTAGGTAGTGCCTCTTTATCTTAGAATGCTAAACATATCACTCCAAGTCTCCAACATATGATATATGGATGGACAGTTGAGTTGTGACCACCTCTTGCTTGCCAGGGTCAATATCATATAGTAGTATGTTAGAATTTGACATGTCATGAATTAACATTATTATCCGTCGTGGGCACGGTTTGAGTCGACTTCTGTTATGTTTTGGCTGACTCTGATGTACTCAGGCTCAGATATAATTATTCAAGGCTTTGCAGAGTTATGAACATCCAATTGTATTCGGGCTTTAACTTGGTTCCCATTCCCTTACCACAAAGATAATGTATTTCAAGCAAAACAAAGATTGTTTGGATTTATCTGTGTTGATAGAATAGAGAATCTGCAGATAATTTGTGTGTGACAGATTTGTTTGATGTGTGGGCTTCAGTGTTACAAAGGAACTAAATATTGTGACCAATTTATATTAGTGGTTTAGTAGTTTCAGACTTGCAGACTGTTATCAGCAACATGGGCCTCTATTTCCCATCTTCAAGCCCATATTATCTTTTTTTTCACAACAAAATTCACACACACATGTATGATAAGTGCAACTTTAACCATTCTCACCCTAGGTAAGACTCAATGCCAAAGACATCCATCTCCCTGTAAGAGGTCGTGAGTTTAGTTCTAGTTGGCATGTCCAGCTCAATCACACCTATCAGGCTTGCAAATGCGGGGCTAAGCTTCTCGGGTAGGTTGGTGGTGCTTTTGTTCGTGCCATATGACACAACGAATTTGGTATGGACACTTCGGGAGTAATGGTCCATTGCTTACTAGTTGTTTAGTCTGTTGCGGTTGTTTTTGTTTTTGTCTATCTTGTTTTTTACTTTCTTCTGTATACCAAAAAATATCTAGTGATATTTAATATAATGAGAAAATAGAACATAAATAATAAAAAATGATTGAGCGAAAGCTAAATCAATGAGAAGATAACACTTCAATGAATTTCCCTCGTGCTTATCTTAATAAATTTCTAGAAGCGGAGCGACCTGATGGATCTAAGGTATTGCAACTTAATTGACGATTTAGCTTAAATCAATTAATTATTGACTTTTCATCTTCATCTTTATCATAAGCTAGTTGTGAAATATGATTACTACGAGTAGATATGCACTTTTTTCTTGTTTTTCTGTATCGAAACATATTTAAGTAGTTTGGTTAGTTTTGAGTTTTATTTTTCTTTCATTATTGAAAGTTTGTATTTTTTTCATTATGAGCATGCGTGTTTTGTTTGGATGTACTGTCACGCGTCAGTTGGCTTTAAAGAGAGTAAAAGTGAGTCTGCTTGTTACACTATTACTATCGAGTCTGTAATTCTCTATTGATTTTAATGAAATTGATGCTTCCTTAAAGAAAAATAATTAATGACTTTAAGTTTTTTTTTTCTCTAATGCAACAATCAAATTCGATTATGAATATACGTAAATTCCCCATACAATACTTATGAGGGGTCTCAAACACGAGTCTTCACTCATATACTATCATCCAACCCCATACAACGCTCATGAGGGGTCTCGAACACGAGTTCTCGAGCTTGCACCCAAGCCCTGCTACCACTTGGTCAAGTGGACGGTGGTGCACATTTTACTATGTTTTTGTAGAAGATGAATTGTGTACATCCTCTTAATAATTCTCATATCCACTATCTAATTTTATGGCTGTGCAACCAGCCCTTAATGTCATGTCAATCTTGGCCACTACCCTCATGTGATCACCGATCTCTTCCTTAAATAAACACATCACACTATCATATATAACACAAAGCAATGAATCTTTTTATCGTCCATCTGTACTCATCAGCAACCCTACCATGTTCTATTTCCATGACCTCTTTTTTCTTTTCTATTTCCCACTATCATTTCTTCATCATGTATCACTACAATTTCAATCATATGTATCATATGAATTGAGAATGATATCGTTGGTTCATGATTCATGAAACCCATTGCGATGCATCTATTAAAGTTCATATATGTACACGAATCGAGTGAGCAACAAAAGTAAATGTTCAAACAATGAACATTTCTCTAACACGTATACAACAAATGGATTGGGGCAGAAAATATAATCACAAAAGTCCTCATAGATGTAGATATAAATATTCTTAAAGTTGTTCATCGTTTGTTAGTTCAGGTCCAATTGACATTCTCAAACAACATATTAAATTTCAAAAGTAATTTAGTTTGTTGGACATAAAAAAAATCATTTGCATACTCAATACTAGAAAACAGGTACAAATCAAATATATTAAACTCTTCCTATATTGAGAAAATTACATATAAAATATATATACAATATCTATATTCAAATAAGTATCACTTGTAATTCAACGCCAAATTAATATATCACAAAAATTTAATTTTGGGAACCATGCATGTCTAAGTATATGGGTATATAACACTCAAAAAAATCAAATTAAAAGAATGATTTTTGTTCAATCTTTGTGTTACTTCCAATTATGAAAATAAATGACCTAGATTAGATACAACACATACACATATACATGTACAAAAAAGCACTAATTAACAAAACAAAACAAAAATCCAAAATCAGTGTGCTCTTACGAAGAAAATGCTCAATTCGGGTCCTGGAGCCCCATCCGGGTTAATCATGTAAAAAGCCTCGGAGTCTTTGGACCCAATTACCCTCTCAAATCGCGCCCTCATGTACGTGAGCTCGCCGTCGGCGGCGGATTCCTTCTCCGACGGGCCGGGAAGGACTCCGGCGCCCATCGACACGCCACGGAGGAGCTGCATCACGTGCATCTCGTCGTCGGACATCTGC
>JAYMSZ010001438.1:0-14344 GCA_036897665.1 Pelargonium citronellum | reverse complement strand
CTTCCTTTCGTAATACTATTTAGTCAAGTAATGTTATATACAAAGGGAATCCTTTTTGTAGTTTTCCCCCTAACTATAGACAATACAACAGTAAAATTGAAGCCGAAGCCTATCTAGTTTAGCAACTACAACTAATTGTCATACATTCAATTTAAAATTAAGTACGTTTAGAACTCTGTTACTTTTTAAGTTATATAATCGGAAGAAAAAAAGTCTAATACTACAAACCACAAACTTGTCATCAAGAAATAGCTATATGCACCGGATTAAGATGAGTACTTCTTTTGTGCGAGGTTCGTGCTAATACTAATAAAAGAGAAATCTAATAAAGATAGATCCACAAGGGAGCTGCCATTAATAGGTTTAAGTGATTTACATATTTATAAAGATTAAGGGCTAACAGGGTTTATACAACAGAGAATGCCTCGTTTCGACGACAAAGAGGTCCGCGAGATATGCAACAACAGAAGCTGCGTTGGACATAAGAATGACCCTGGTGCATCTTGTAACCAAATAAAATTATAAAGCAATTCAGGCCTATTTAGTCTCTCCTGTGACAGAGCTAAGGGTTCCTGAATCCAAAAGATTTTCTTAGTTACGGGGTATCCCAGTACACAGTAGGTATCGAAAAGGTCCTAATACTAGGAATACTGTTTAGACTCTTCTCTCTTGTGGAAGTTCTCTTGGTTAATTCCAAGATTATTAAGAAGGCAATAAACGAAGTGAGGAGAAAGGAAGTTATAGCTCTGAACAAAGTGAAGAGGGGGCTTGCTTGACTTTTGGTCCTTGTTCTTATCGTTAGGATAGGGCCCTAATGGGAAGTCCGTGTTCCCAACTGCAGCCGAGCGGAGTAAGGGTAATGCAAGTAGTATCTTAGATAGAGCATGTATACGTTAATAGGCACACGCACTTCTTCTTGAACACTTACTTGTTTTGATAGCACTTATACTTGTAATACCTCTAATCTGGCTTACTTTTAATTAACTATTAAGGGGTACTCCTAAGTAAGCAAAGGGTTTTAGAAAAAGCGTATGAGATATGTAAAGGTCCAGTTTAGTACAAAATCTTTATTGGATATTTGAAGGTAAAGTAGAATTAGAATGGCTAGTTTTTACTAATAAAGGAACAGGTTCCTTAGGAATGGTTAATACTAAACTAACTAGTAAAAGGTAGGAGGAATTTCATTTTCAAATTAACAGATAGCTGTGTTTTCTAGTAGCTTCAGAACTTTATAACAACTAGGCTTTAGAAAGGCAAGTACAAATAAGTTAAGGAATGAACCTTTTTAGGTTCCAAAGGATCCGTACTAAGAACCCGTCCCACTAGGCAAAGTTATAATAGAAAAGGAGGATCTTCCTAGAATTCTAAAAGGATCTACAGCAGCAGCGCTGAATTTACAACAGTAAAAACCATGGAAAAAGTGAATATAGGTGTACTTCTATGGGGGCTTTGACTGACTTCAAGTAATCATAACAGCGATAGAAGCCCCTACCTTACCTAAGCGTACTAAACACAAATATATCAGCACCTATTCAGGCTCGAGATTAAAACATTCCTAAGGTTGTCCTTTTTCCAAATATACTAGTAAACTTTAAGTTTTATTACAAAAATCAAATAATAGAAAAGCCTTAGTTACTCTTGATTATGGCCTTATAACTTTATAAATTGAGTATACTATGTTTTGACCTCTAAGACCCCCTGCGCGTTTTGAACCTATGGAACGACCCTTTATTAGTTATAGGGTCCTAGGCCTTTCGTAGGAAAGGTTTGCTTAATAAGAGCCGTTTCTCCCTTCATTTTCTTGTTAATTTATAGTGACACATAAAGGAATTCTCAATAAAAAAGAGGGTCCAGATTGGGTGTCTCTATCATGATAAGATATTATAATAACAAGCTTTCGAGTCAATATACCCGTAATGTTAGAATTACTCGGGTGTTTTTGGATCCTTTTATACTAGGTAGGGATATCCTAAGGGCTTTCCTTATCAATCCTATAAAGCGAAGCGAGGGAATTGCAAGAAGTATTACAGAAAGAAACTTACTTACGTTATAGCCACACCGACTGCTTATTCACCTGTTTGCTACTCTTACTCACAAGAGCCTAACTCTTTTTATTACTTGCTTTCATACCTCTTTTGTACTACCGGTTTTAATACCTATATTACTTATCTTTGTAGCTGCTGTCTTACTCTTCTTATGGGGAGCTGTCTTATGCGACTTCTTTTTAGTCCCAAAATGCCCTTTCTATTAAAGAATATGTATTTAAGAATACCAAAAAATCTAGAGAATACAAACTCAAGGAGCAGCTTCTCCTAGTAATAGAAAAAAACTGTAGGGAAGTTCCATTTACAGATAGCTATGTTTCATCTGCCTTTTGTCTGGGTTATACTTCACAGAACTAGAGTCTTAACAACTAACAATTACCTCTTTAGAAAGCCGAGTACAAATAGGTTAAGGAATAAAATCCTTAGGTTTTAGAGTGGGAGTAATAAAGCATTCTTTTGTTTCCAATAAAGTAATTTAGTAAATAAAAGGAGGAAAGGCTTCAACGGAGTCTCTGAGTAAGAAATTTATAAAATAGCAGAAATAATTTACAAGAGAAAGTCTTTTTCCTTAGCTTACAAAGAAATTCATAAACGTTATAATAAACCGTATAAGAAATCGCACGCAAAACGAGTCAGTCAGATGTACCAAATGCTGGAGAATTCTAAGTTATGGAGGTGGAGTTACAGCCAATTAAAGTAAGAGTCTTGTGCTAGCTAGAATAAGTACAGGCTGCAAGAATAAGACAGGTACTGCTAAGGGGAGTCTTTTTTCCCGACTCTGTGCCATTTTGAAGTAAAGTCTTTATTGTGACAAGGAGAAGTTGAAAACCCAGTTTCTGCTTTAAAGCACCCTTTAGCTTTAGAGGTTAGGAAATGAAATTGAATAGGAGTTTCGCTTTAGCCTTTCATTCCACTTTATAGAATCTTTTTACTTTTAGGGAACTAGGAATTGGCAAACCCTAGAAGAGAAATACTCAAAACACGGACTCTTTTTACAAAATGTCCCACTCATTCGAGAGCAGCAATTCTTGAAAGTAACTCGGCTAGCACTTTTTATCTCTGGAATCATTACACTATATTATACAGCTTAATAGTACATAAAATTCCCAAGGCATAGGAAGAAAAGGCTGACTACCTTATTCTTTTTTTTTTGGGGGGGGCAGATATAGTATACTTACTATTCCTATTTCTTATCCGATTCTAGTCAGTATTCAGTATCTTTGTAGGTTTAGTCATGAAAAAGAGGGTTAAGAAGTGAAACCTTTATTTTATTATATGAGTCTCTTTCTATTTTGTTGGATCTGGGTTCCTAAGTTCTCATTAGTGCTTTGCTTTGATCAGAAAGAGAGTTCCCCATCTACTTAGAGTCCTCTTGTATTAAGAAGTTCAGTTGGAGTTCAGAAGATTCCTAAGGTCATAGTGAAGAAAAAGAAGTGCTCACAGTACTGCTTTACCACCCCGTAGAGTTAGGAAGGAGTCCTACAATAGGGAAACATATCCCACGTAAATTTATATAGTGTGGATTACTTGCCTTATTCTTCAATCAGTTCCTCAGATCGAAGTTCCATGCTAAAGCCTGCCTTAGCCTAACTCCAACAAATTGAGTAGCTTTTTCATTGTAAGGGTCTCTCCTCGGTACAGGGTTCAAGTCCTATTACGCCCCTCTTTTTGAGTTGGTACTCATTTTAGAGTTCTGTAAGTTGGCTTAATTCAAGAAATTGCCTAGTTTTCGGGTATAACTTAAGGAAGTCCTTATAATCCTTTTCTTATTTAGTAGGGGCCCCTTCTAGCTTTTAAGCTTAAGAAATAGACTCAGAGTTTTTTACATTAATTAAAGCACAAGACCCTCGTGTTGACCGCACAACAGAGTTTCCTATAAATAGAAATTATTAGTTAAGTTCATAGCTTTCCATACTCTCAAAGTACCCTACTTTATATTAGAATACCATCACATCTTAGTTAGAGGGCCTAACATTGTATTAACTTAGTATTTGCTCGAAATTCCATAGTGTATACCTTTTTCCAGTGCTACATGAAATATACGGGAAAGATAATTATCTCTCAGTTCAGTTAAAAAAGTTTAGTAAGGATAAGCGAAAAACTCACGTGCATTGAAGAGTTTTGGCGGAACAGTTTTAATTATAATTAAAATGACAGCACCTTTTTTCAGTACGCCATAATATGAGTCTACCTTAGTAACTAAAGGGGTTAAAGGGGCCGTTTATAGCACAAGTATTTATCTTAACACTAAGTTTATACATTTTTAATAAGTTTCCAAATATGGAATAGAACAATTTATTAGATGTTGAAAGAATGCTAGGTCCAGTCAAAGGTTTACTTATTTTTTGTTTTTAGGTGTCGGTATTTCTATATCCACATAGGTTTATAGTAAGGACACTTATGCTAAATTTAAGTACTCAGTTACTCAAATAATATTTAAAAATAATCAAGATATAAAATAGGTAAAGTTATTGATATTTCATATCAGGGGCTTACTGGGTGCGTTTAGGATCCCATTTCCACCCAACTGCTGTAAACCATTATTTAAATTAGCTAATTACATAAAGTTTTGAATGTAACCTAGAGTTAAGTCATAAGAAATTATTCGTTCCACCCTTTAGGCTTTAGGTAAGACTTGACTAAAAAGAAAAAAGAGTAATACCTAATTTTTTATAGGGAAGTTTTACTTATTAACTGTAAAATATCCGTAACTAGGTAGATCCAGTACCTTAATATCCCGCTTAGTACGGGCTCGACTTAATTGCCTCGCTTCACTGGATTAGAGAACACTCACTTATTCTTTATTATTCAAATTTGTATACTCTTTAGTTCTTTTCTAAAGCTATTTCACACCTAGTTGGGGCTATGTCAAGTAAATGATGTAAATACAAAGGGGCAGTCCTACTCTTCTCGACGGAGGTTGCTGTTATACATATCCGGAGTTAGGTCAATCTTAGTTATACCTGAGCATATAAAGGATAGAAGCATAAAATCTAATAATTATGTACACCCTTACCCTTGTTTTCGTTTTACTGCGCCCTCGTATTGATTGTTAAGTATGAATCCCTACGTAGTTGTTTAAATCGACTCCAATAGGAGATCCCACATACAGAAGCTTCTCTAGAAAAAGAATTTTTTGGAGTTTTTGTATAGACAGTCTTGTTAAGGTACCTAAGATAAGAGTTTTTTTAATGTATGTAATAGGCAATTAAACGAGCTTTCTGCAGTAGAATACAAGGTACAGATAGAAGAAAGTAAAATGCAATGCAGAGTTTTCTGTCATAAATATAAATAAAAGAAGTTATCGTAGATATTTTTATACCTTTGCAATACTTTTGGTTAGTGGCAGTACTCATTGAATGCATTATTTTTTTACCGTGTATGTAATTGGAAACTCCATTAAATATTAAATAAAGTCATCTTTGCTTGCGTTTCAAAAGAAAGTCCTTAAAAATGTATAGTTGTTAAATAGAATTTGAACCAAATAGCAAATTACTAAAATGATATAAGTTAGCTGGTTAATGCTTTTCGTATTTTTAATCATATGTCATATGAAAGCCCCTTTCGAGTATTGTCAGCTTGTCCCTGTTAAAAAAAGGTTGTTCCGAAGTCAAGACTCCAAGATCAAAATTACTTTACTAAAAATGAGTTAGTTTAATTCAGATATATACGTAAACATGCTCAATGATGGAAATTACATACTTAGAAGGAAACAAAGAGAGCCGTACAAGGAGTCCGGCCTCATCAGGTTACATATTAGGGTATAAGTTTAAATAATGGATATCTAACTCCTTACTTTAGTTTACAAAAGGTATATACACAAAGTAGCTTTACCTACCAGAAGCAGCAAGGTATGCAATTTACTAGGGGTCTGGGCACATATTTACCTTTAGTCTTAGTCCATTACACGGCAATAAAGCTCTTACACGCCTTGCTTGCCAAAAAAGATAAAATATAGAAAGTCCTAAGATAAACACAGCAGTTCAAGGGGTTTCTGTTACATTGCTGTGTGCCATGTTTATTAACAAGGGGATCCTCGAGCTCCCTAGAGATTTTAGGGGACTTAGCTAGTCTTTATTTCTTACTTTTAAATTGAGGCAGAATCCTTCAAAAATAAAAGCTTTGCTAGTTTGTCCTTAAGGTTTAGTTATAGTATACGAATTTTGATATTTGGTATTGTTAATACTTTATGTTTCCTTATTCTCGAAAATCATTACTGACCGAAATAAACCTGGTATCCTTAGTATACAACCTAGGTATATGAGTTATAAGTACTCGATGTAATGTAAGGATTCCTTAATAAAGTGAAAACCCCCTCTTTCTAAGACATCTTAATAATAAGAAAATAGGGGCTTATTGCTCATTTTTGCTTCTTGTTTTAAGATTTAACTAGCTTGGTATAAACCCAAAAGAAGTGGCACTAAACGCATGGCTGCCCGTAAAACACGAAATTTTGAGTTGTCGTAAAGGTCCCTTTTTATGCGTTCTCAACTCCCTTTTATCATTGGCTCAGGATAATGGGGATAATGGAATTCTTCTAAGAATTTTCCTGCTACGACGCGAGTTGAACCACTGAAATTCTTGCCCATTCGTCGAGATAACACATCTAATATTTCGCAAGCTATATCTCATATTCCTAAAGAAAGCACTGTTTCAGCGGTAGGATTAAACTTCTCTTTTTAATATTATTAAAAGGAGGGTATGAACTCATAAAGGTATCTTATTACGACAGAAAGCAGGTAGGGTTAGCACTAATATTTATAAAAAAAATTTCTATAACAATGATGGATATTTAGCGTTCAACTTGTGTAAGTTCTTTCTTTTTTTCATATAGGGGGGTCTAAGTAAACAGCCCTTTATTCTACATTGTTTTTTACTACTAGATAAAAGAAAAAATTAATATAAGAAACGAAGTCAGTTAATACAATGTAATATAATTTCCCAAAACTACTCTAAAAAAGATGAAGGCTATAAATTCGAGTAGTTTTATCGGACTAAAAAATTCCCTTTCATTAAAAAGACGTAAAGAACCCGCGAATACATGCTATGATACAGTCTTTATCCTTTGATTATTTAGAATATGGAAAAGTAATCTCTTTTTTTTTTAGCCAGTTATTATGCTTACTAACTACTTCTTAAACCCATTCCTGAGCGAGCTACTGGTGAGGTTTCTAATACGATTCTTTTAGCAAGGAAATCCCATATGTTATAGGAATCACAAGCACTTACTATTCTATTGTTGAATACGGAAATAGCCTATGAAGAAGCAGTCATTAGACTTATATACCAATCTAGAAGAAGTGCCTGTTCCCCATTATATTGAAAAAAAGGGATATGTCTATATTCCCTCTACTACGGTTGTGTAGCCCAGCCAAAAGCAAGTCCTATAAAAACAATAAAAAGGGGTCCGGGTTTATGAGAATCATTATTACCTAATGTTCTAATTAGTTTGAGTTCGTTACACTGAATATGTTTCATTTGAAGTGCATATTAGTCTTAAATAGTGTGTAGAACCTTTGTCTTACTGTGCTAATGTACTTTGGTTAAAGACATTTGGGAGGTAAAGGATGTGTTTCTAGCAAATGCAGTAGAGTGAAAGCCTTTCTTGTTGTTACTAGTGTGTTGCCTGGGTTTTCTTCTAGGTCTCCCGTTCCAGAAAGCCAAGAAAATGTTAAGGAATAAAAGGCAAGTTTATCTTGTAAAGTCAATCCTATAGCCTTTTAACTAGACTCTATTTGGTACTCTATTTGGTTGAGGTAGATTAAATTGAGTTTACTAGTTAAGCAAGCTTCCTAGTTAATAAGTTAAGTTCTAGAGAGAGAATCTTCCACATTCCCCTATGGTTTAACAAGAAGGGAAACGTCAATAAGTCAATTAGAAACTCCCTCAATCCATAAAGAAGAAAGGGGCAGAAAGAGCTTCTCTAGTGCTTTGGAGCTGAAGTAAGAGGTGTTGTATGAATAAGAGTATTACGAGTATAGGTATGTTAGGTATAGGTATGTATAAGAATAGGTATAGGTAAGAGTAGGGATAAGTAGGAGTATTTAACAATAAAGATTCAAATACTGCTTTTTGCTGCTTATAAAGATTTTCTGTTAGTAGTCGATTAAAAGACCCTTTTTTTATACCAAATGATTGGATTACAGAAGAGATAAATAAGTTTTTTGTAAACGGGAAAATAAAGTACTTTTCCTCGGCATAGGGATTCATATTCCCTGGGGACCACTTAGACTTTCAACAGCACGAAGTAGAATATAAAGACATCTTTTTTTTTCAAATAATTCTTAAGGAAAAATTCCTTAAAAGTAAGCAGAAGCTTTAGGATCTAAATATATCCGCAGTAAGGCACCCGGTTGCTAATCAAAATTACAAAGTCATTCGAATCTTTTACTTGGTAAAAAGTATAAAAACCACACACCTAATCCAAGAATTTCTATCTATTTGTAGGATAAGTGCCCTCTTTCGAAGCAGTATTATCTGTTAAATTAATATAGAATAGAATCCTTAAAGCGCGTTTTACATCACATAACTAGGGGGCCCCCTCTTTGGCCGGGGTTAATATCTTAGTTAATATCTTACTAGTCATATTCAACTTTGATTAGTAAAGTTTAAGTCGGAAATCTCTTAGTAATGATAAATATCAGCAAAGAGGAAAGAGTACTGAATTACTAATACTGTGTCCATAAATTACTTTTTGCTTTTTCGAGATAGAGAGGCTCGCCTCTTTTAGCATCTTATATACTAACTTAAAAATTCTGGCATTATTAAAAAACCTGTAATACAATATACTTAATACAGCCTGGCTTAGCACTTAAATAAACTCTCCAAAAAACTACCTATGAATTTAACTTATGAAGCCCTTTTAGCTAAGTGAGAGGAAAGGCTAGAAATTTCTAGGATTTTAAAAAGTGAAGCTACTCAAGTTATACCTTGACGAATAAGCGCCCACTATATATTAAAAGAATGCATTAGCCAACAGTTACACTTCATTATCGAGGAATTTAGCTTAAATTTTAGTGTGGAAAAACCCAGTACTTCTATCTTTGACTATTTAATAAGATTCCATTTATATGTCACAGAATATAAGATAGAACTCGTAGGAAATTAGGAAATAAAAGCTTATTTATAGGCCTACTTCATTAGCTTTCTTTCTAGTTCTTCTAAAAGAAATTTATAATCTAAAGTTCAGTTTACAATACTCATTTAAGTAAATTAGAGTCATTTCTCCCATACAAATCCTAAAATGTAAGGCTACTCTTCTCAAAAATAAACTTATGAAACTAAGCCCTCTCTTTTTTTAAGCCAAACTTTAGGAGAAAGTATGTAATAGGGGTTTGGAGTAGGATACTTGTTCTACTTTGTCATATAACCTATTCAAAGAAAAGTATCAGAAATTACTTGACCTTCTTTCAAAGCTAAAAAATGACTCCTATTATTTCACCAGGAGAGTGTGGTATATATATCATTTATATTCTATATAGGATATCATTTTATAGATTAGAATTAGTAGGAACCTCCCTATACCATAATTTCGGGATATTTTTCTAGTGTTATTCGTATTGTGTTACCTAAACTATATTAGTATTCCTTACTCGCCTCGGTATAAGAGAGTTATATTGTAGTTTGGATTAGAGATCTCTTTACTATCTAAGTAATTCTTGAAATACCCTGCCTTTCCTCATTTTATACTATCCTCTTTCCAGTGGCTTCTTTTAGTCTTTTTAGCTGAGTTAGTGTAAAAGCTTGGGTTAGACCTACCTTTTATATGTTTTTATGTTACAGCAAAAACCCTTTTTGTATCTAAGTATATATCTAATTCTTGGATTTCACTTTATAGGATTTAACAAAGCAATAAAATGTTTCTGAATATTCCAAACTTTTATCAGAAATTGTGGCTTTTCTTCAATTAATGGGTACTTATTATAGAGTATTTACTACCCGGACAGCTTACAAAAAGGGACTTATTTGACAAGCTTGACTTGAGCTGGATTTAACCATTTGTTCCTGAAAGTCTTAGTGTATTCTATGAATTTCTTCAACCTATTACTCATACTTAAATGTCCAAAGACTTTTATTTCTGCTTGTACAAAAAGGAGATTCTTACAATTAAGAAAACAGCTAGACTTATTAATAGGAGATGGCTTCTCACTACAATAAACTATAGGTACACTTGAATAATTAAGATAAAACGAAAAAAGAATTGTTTTATCAATAAAAGAGGCAGTCCGATATGTACATTTCTTTTATGGGGTCTTCCTTAACATGCACTCCTAGGGTTAATCTACAAATTAAATTCTTTGTTCTGAATAAGTATCCCACGAAATGGCTGAAAACATAATACTCGTATATTCAATTTTGTTCTAAAAACCACAATTAGAAAAGTAAGGACTATTATATAAATCTTACTATGTTAAAAACGAGTCACCCATCCAAGTAAATCTACCAGAAATTGTAACTATATATGGGTGGTGGTACCCCTTTAGGCCCCTAGCTGCATGGCTTTAAAACGAGATTTGAAGGAATGTCAGTACGAAAATACTATACTACATGAGCATAGGTAGGAGTAGCTAACAAAACTATGTATAGGTAAGAAGAAATCTTCGATACTAAGCCAGTTTATAAAGAATACCAGAATTACTTTTTTCTTTTTAGAGTATATTGTTTAAATTAAGGGTTCCTTAATAATTAAAAAGTGTAATAACCTTATTATAGGCTACTCCTTCCTTATGTGTATTTTGACTACCAAATAAAAGCGCAGGGGTCGGGGCTTAGAATCCCAACCTTTATATAATTGATATAGGACTCCTTTACGAAACTTTGTTATAAAAACTTATGCCTCAAACGGAAAGCTTTTAACCTCAAAACTTATTAGTTCTCTTGAACTTGGATTGCACCGTTAGTTAAATGGAATTCCTTGCAATTCTAGAGTCTTAAGGAAATACCGGAGGTTGAAAATTGGGTGCTTTCTTGCTATATCCCTCTAGTTTTCCTTTCTTAAGAGTGCTTTACCCAATACTTGAGTCCTCAACTTCATTTCTGATTCTAAACAATAACCTTGACTGAAAAGGAGAGTTAGTCACTCGCTTATTTATTACCTTTTACACTTAAATATAGAAAAAACTCTCTATTAACGAGCTTTCCTCAGAGCTATATCCTAGTCTTTACCACAAAAGAATGACTTTGGCTTCACTTCTTTTTATTTCTAAATACCTTTATTATCTGAAAAACCTAGAAAACAAAGGGACAACCTACTTACTTTATATTTACTAGAAGACCCTGAATACCTTAACTACAAGGGTTCTAATCGCAGTTCTCCTTAACTTTCTTACCAATAATAGAAAATGAGTAATAGGACTACCCCCTTTATTTAATAAGAGTATTCGATAAAAGTCTATCTATACCTAGGAAAACCCTATTGTTGTATCCACTTAAATCTAGAATTATACGAGAAAAAACTTAAAATATCCAATCAGGACTGTACTTTTCCTTCTTTTATTTACTAAATCTTATTCGCTTTAAGGTCTTCTTGCTAACTACTAGAGAACTCTGGGCAATAACACACCAATAAAAAGTATCCCTTAGTTCTTTACCGGAAACTCCTTACTTTATAGCTACCTTTAAAACTGAAAACTTGGAATTCAGGAAAAAAAAGACTAAAATATACTTTTTAGATATTATACCCCTAATATTTAAGTAAAGACTTTCAAAAAGACTAAAAAGAAATCCGGATTAAAGAGAATAATGTTGAAGTATGCACAAATTCTTGCGTTTATCCTCAGTTTAGATACCCCGTAAGGGGTTTGGAACTAAAAATGAACTTCAGCAGGATAAACAATATTTTAGTTTTTATTTACAAATAAATAGATAACTATCCTATCAAATTAGTGCTAGGATTCCATAAATAGAAGATAGAAGAATAGCATACTATAAAAACAAAGTAACTCGCGCCACTGGTGTATACCCCAAAAGAGTGTTCAAGAAAGATATATATAATTAACCGAATCACAAACGGATATCTGGGTAAAACGAAAAAGTTAACACATTAATAGACCTTTCTACGGGGATCCTTACTAGCATTTACATAAAGTAGATACTAGTAATAGAGATTGAAACCTATGGCAGCAAGCTAAATTCCTTTTACCTCTTAGAAGAGCATTGACTTGAATATATAAAGTCTAAAAACACCTTCTTTTAATTAAGTATTTATAAGAAATCCCTTCACTAATTAAATTTCTTACTTTTTTCCTTCATTTATTCCAGAGCAAAGGTGATCCCAGCCATAAAGCAATATAAAAGTCTCCTTGTATCTATACAGGTAACGGCGACACTGCAAAAACTAAAATCCGGTAATTAAAATACTTATTACTTTATAGTTGAATATTCTTTGTCTTCTTTTCGTTCAGAGACCTGCTACCAATTCTTTGTTGGTTTTTTGACTTAATAGAAGTAGAGCCTACTCGCAAATGAGTAAAAAGGGGTAAGGAATATGGGGAGAGCTCCGGGTATTTACTAAATCTAGAGAAAAGCTTTTTTTAGGGCTATAACAAGTTTTAGCACTTTTTGATATTGGTCAGGGACTAGTCCTAGTTAGGAAAGAGACTTGCGAGTCATATATACCTAAAAAAGCTGCTTATTGCTTTCTTAGTATAAAGTTAAAATCTGAGTGGTGTAAAACAATGATAAAAAGTTATACCAATTCCTTTTTCCGTAGCCTCATATAAATTATTATTAAGTCTTTTAACTCTAACTTTTGTGTATCATACGCAGTTATAGGAGCCCCCTTAGCATCCACTGGGTCTCTGAATTAGGGAATACTTCCATTATTTAATTAACGCACTTGTTGGGTAGTATAAATTACTTATAATAAGTACTTGTTCAATTGCTTTGAGGAATAGAACCCCCTTTTTTATAAACTCCTGTTAGAGACAGTATACTATTACAAAGACCTTAAACTGAATTTTACATATACATGGGTATAAGAAAAGCGGTTGAGTAAAATTTTCTTTTTCTCGTAATTATCTCGTGTGTTCCATATTTCCATATTTATAGCTTGGCTTTAGTCTTTCTGTAACTAGAACCCAAAAATGAAAGCAGTCTTACTACTTCTAATTAGCTCTAGAGTTCTCTTATTCCTGTACTTTAGAATTCTTTTTTATCTGGATAAAAACAAAGCAGAACATCACCCTTTTAGCTAACATTCACTTCTTCTTAATCTCCAAAAAGACCCGTTTTCTTATGCATAACTTTCCTAGTTGTACTCTTATCCAAAAGACCTTGTTTCTTGATAACAAAACCTTTCCTGAGGATACCTATATTATATATCTTAAGAATCTCTGTCTTATTCAGAGCTAGAATACTTCTTTTTGTAATACCGGCTTTCTCTATCCCCTGTTTCATACCTATCTTAATAACTAGACTTCTCTTATGAACTGTACCTTTCTTAGGAGTCTTCTTCTTGCAGCTATTGTACTTATTCTATATAGTTAATCGATATAATAGGTATCTAGTATTTTGATAGTTAACCTTACACTAAGAGCAACATCAACAAAAAAAGCCTTTCAAATTGACTTCTTCACTAAAACCCGGAATGCTACTGCACGACAGAATTCTAATTTGTAAAAGCACTTCTCCTAAAATAGAATACCAAATATACCTATAACGTGATACCAATCCATTAGTAGCTGCTAATTAGATTTTCCAATTAGATTCTAAGCTTTTTGTTAACTAAAAAAGGTGACTCAGATAAGAAAGGGTTTCGGGTAAGGGGGCTTGCAAGACAAACGGGCTTTATTCCCTTAGAAGAAAGAGTTCTAAAGTCGATCTGATGGTTTGGTATAACTGGGGACTTGAAGGAAAGGTGGAGCATCTTAATTACAAAGCTTACCCGTGCTTTAGTTACCAAAGAGTATTAGAAAATTCATGTAGTTACAAAACTTAAGAAAGGCAGTAGAAGCATTAATAAGGGTAAGGAAAGCGTTCCCAGAGATTTGACAGGTGCTACGAGATACTACTATTTAATTGAAAGATACTACTCGTATCTGTGACAGTAAAAGAGACCTTTTAGCTTCTGTAAAGCTTGTGAAAGGTACAAATATAAAGAGAATCTATGACATTCAGATTCTTCAGGGCAAGCTCATTCCAAGTAATTCCTGGAATGTAAACACTAATGAAGTCAGATTCCTAACAACTAAGCAACAAGAGCTATACTTTTCTTCTAATACGAAACCTCTTCCCTGGAGCTCTAGACCCCTGGGTTGGTTTAAGTTAGCGCGTTTACCGGTCAGTAAAGAATTTTTTAC
>JAYMSZ010001437.1:0-14348 GCA_036897665.1 Pelargonium citronellum | reverse complement strand
ATATATATATATATCATTTTATATTGAATAATAATTATGATATTTTTTGAAAGTGAAAATTACCCAGATATTATATTCAACCTATTCAAAAAATGTTCTTTAGAAGAATCAACCAAGTTGGTTCTTCAGCTTTACTTGAGGCCAGAGCATCATTGATTATTGGAGTAGTATCAATATTTAACCATGCACGTTAGTACTCACACTATTTATTAACGAGTGCATCGCAAATTTGGGCACATAGGGGGTTCTCATGAAGCGAGACAGGTGTTCGTTGTGTTCCATTGGCTACAAAGTGATCTTAGTGGTTTTCAAATCCTCTTGCATTTTTCATATCACAAAATTGTTTTCCTTAAAAAGTGTAGTCGTGGAATGGTCATGGTTCCCCTTGCCTCCACTAGTTCGAGCAACAATAGTATGATTACGAGGTACATATACCTACATCGTGAAAATTGATAGACAATTTGCATGGAGCGCCGTGTGCTTTTGATTCCTCAAAGCTTTCGTGCAGCGTTGGCACAGAACGTTAACTTGTTTGTGAATCATTAAGAGGCCCATGGGCCCAAGGCCCATGCCCTTCCAGCTTGAAATAAAAAGCGAGTCGGATTCGAAGCCACCAGTGCAGTGCTCTGCTCACCAGAAAACTGACAAAAAATGACAGTTCTTCCCTTTGGGGGTCTGCTTCTCCATCAGATTCTGCTTTGCTATTATATGATTCTCCTCATTTCTTATATAATAATTTATATATAAACCCTCGTGTTCTGTGTCGTCTTATAATAGTAATGGATTTGAATTTGATGCCAGACTCAAAAACCCCTATCACATTCATACAATCAAATGTCGGGTGCATCTCTAACTGTTCTATTTAAATTTTGTTCTTAATCAATTTGTCCCTAGAGTCACAGAGAAGCATGATGATATTTTTTATTTTATGAAATTGATAATATTCGGATTTTGATTTTATTTTATTTTATTGGGCTGATTAGATGGATGTGCTGCTGCTTTAGGAAGCTTCATTTGTGGGGAATTATGGAAGAATCCAAGTGAAAATGGTAGGTACACCCTCAAAACTTTGTTTGGATTCCTTATATCACTACTTATTTATCATTTTTTTATTTTTATTTTTTGCTATGTTATGCGGATTCATATAAGCATGTGAGCATTTTGTAGTTGATTCTCCTTTTTTGTACCGGTATTGTACTGTGGAGGAGTATGAATGGAACTGGTGTGAACTGTGAAAATGAAATCACGGGGACACGTACAAAAGTGAAAAAATATGTGTATAAGCTAGTCAAGGTGTCTCGAAGGAAGGATATTTGTAAGGACAATTTTCGGTTGTGTGAAAAAGAGTTAGCTTGGTTTGTAGGTGGCTAATACTATTTGATATTGTACTGTGGAGTAGTATGAATGGAACTGGTGTGAACTGTGAAAATGAAAGCATGGAGGACACATATAAAAGTGAAAAAATATGCGTATAAGCTAGTCAAGGTGTCTAGAAGGATGGATATTTGTTAGGATAATTTTCCTTTGTGTGAAAAAGAGTTAACTTGGTTTGTAGGTGGCTAATACTATTTGATCGGAACACCCAGATCTGGGTGTTTTGCTTTTCGTAACAGAAACCAAACTGAAAGCATACTCGGTTTTTTATGTGGCATGGCAATCTCGGATTATGTGATTCTGTGAGAAAAATTTCTAGTTCATTTGATTGTGGGTGAGAATGGGGTTGATGAGAAAAGACTCTTTGAGACAGGTGTTTGCTAATCGTCCATAAGTTATTCTTGGTATTGAGATAGGTAACTAGAAAATTCTTGGCGAGCTTGCTGTTATCTTACAAAGTTATGGTTTAATGATGATTCTTATCCCCAAACATGCTAGTTATGACAATGGGCCTGAATAAATAGAGGCTTACTCCTGGCCAAGGATTAAAGTTAAATAAAACACATTTGTGTGTAGCCACAACAGCTTGACCTTGGGCCTTACACTCTCCAGTCCTCTACAAAAAAAACATTTATGTATCGACATGGTAGAATTGTCAACCTAGTTCATCCAACAAGCGAGCATCTATTTCTGGAATAATGTACTACTGATCTGCCTGCCCTGCATCCTTGAGGTTGTGAAATGGAACAGTATTTCAGGTTCTGTTTCTGGAGTAGAGTCCGGATTGAGCCCTAAGTTTAAGGCTATATGATTAGTGATATAGGTTTGAATTTTGGGTAAAGGTGCTATAACTTATAAGATATCATTGTGGTCATTAAACTTTGGAATTTGGGCATTGTAGCGTCTATTCTGCTGATGGTTTAGTGAAGATTTAGGCTAAGAATTGGAGGTCTAGTGCTGGAAAATGTAGGCTACTATATGGGCTTGTTTAAAGGTACAAGAAAGTAATTTCCAACTGCAATAACAACAACCGAGCCTTTTTCAAACAAAGTTGGGCTGAGTTGCAAATATGTCCAAGGATCCAAAAGAAATATTATTGTTAAATTGACAAATCTGTCATGTAATAAATAGTAACCAGTGAAGCCCAGATGCCATATGAACCAATTTCCACTCCAACGATTCACAAAATACCTTGATACATAAAACTATTAAAATGACAATTTTATACATATTTGTGTTCTTTAGAGGCTGTACAAATGTTATAAAGTTGATTTAATAGCCTATTTGCTTTATAACTATACTTGTGTTGATGGGAAAAGATGGACAATACCAACAACACCTGATGGTTGTTGGTAGCATCATCATACTTTGTTGAATGAAATAGGCAACAGGATTCTGCTCCAGCTACATTTGAGTTTGTTAAATTTCATAAATGAGCCACATACAATGACTTGGGCTTCCCATACTAAAAGGTCAACCTTGTTAGTAGGTTTCACTTACACTATTATATGTAGCCACTTCATTTTATAATTTTCCGATGTGGGACAACACCCACTTCAACCAGAGTTCGAGCTCTTTTTTGGAACTAGAAGTGCAAGTTTTGTATGCCTGTCACAAACAAGGTTATATGGGTTTGAATATCTGCAGTTAGTTTTAGCAAGAGAAAGGGTCAATAATTAAACAACTTTGTTGTGAGCTAGTGTCTTGCCAAGTGCCAACCCTGTTTGCTTTTGCACTCTAGTCCCAAGTAACTAGCGTGCTCTTAAGACACTACACTGGTGTCAACAATCTCTTGAGATTGGGAACACTGATGATAGTTTTCAAGATTTCTTTCATTATAAATTTTGTCTTAACAACTACATCATTGATATTTCCTTAGACTTCACTTCACATTGCATGCATGTTTGACCTTGGTTGTTGAATGCACTACAACCTAGTATCTAACATTATAATTATTTATAATTAGAATTTGAATGGAAAGTCTTTCTCCTGTTACCACATCTATTAGGCACAATTATTGCAACCTCATGGGGACCCATACTCCTTTTGTTCACTCAACATCAAATTTGTTTGCTTGATAAAAGTAAATAGAGATAAAAGGACTAATGATTATATTTTTATATCCAACACTTTGTTTTAGCACAAAGTCTTCTAATTATGGACCTACGGTTGAATTCTGAAGCTTAAATCTTATCTTTGATGCTTACTCAACAAAAATTGTCACTCCTTGAGAATTAGTTCGAGATACAGGACAGCTAAAGACTGCGGGTGAGATTGAATATTTTTTCCCATTGCTGACAAAAGGGCATCAAACTTTGTAATAATTCAAATTCAAATTTTACAATGATCCCTCCATTCATTTCTTACATAGCTTATTCTGTTTTCTTTGTAGTTCATGCGTATCTTTTTTGCTGCTTTAAAATGTAAAAAGTGCAGTTGATGTTTCTCAAAGATCACAACCAAGGTACATTCTTTACCTTCTTTTGAACTTTATGACCTTTGCATTTATTTCCACCCAAACCAATGATGTGAATCTCAATGAATTTTTTTTTGGGTTGATTATATATCAGATTCGTGATATTAAAATAGGATGTATAAAGTGTTAAAGTGCTTCAGGAGTGTAGTGCTGTCACATCAATATATATTCATTTGTAGGAATATAAAATGCCACTTGTAAAAATGATGTAGCAAAAGGGATGATGTTGAGATTACTAATAATACTGCTGCTGGAAAAATAGAACAAGCAAATATGTATTATCTTCCGAAAATGGAGGTTGAATAAAATGTATTTGACTAATGTGGTTTAACATGTGTTTTAAAAGATGGTTCCGGTTGGAAACACTTCATGATTAAAAAGAAGCAAGATAAATTAATTTGACATTTTTTAGAAGTGAAAAGACGTAATGGCTTTGATTTAGTATTATATGGTGCCGATTAAAGTGAACAGGAAAAGGGGAGTATGTAAGTTGTGCCAAGTCTTATTGGTAGGCAATGGAAGTCTTTTTAATACCTAAAAAAAGGAAGAAATACCGATTCCTAATTTTCTCCAAAGAAAAAGAAAACTTTATAGCGTTATACTTTTATTGGATGTCTAACCACACCGTTTTAGCAATTTTTTAAAGTTCATTTTAGTAGTAATGTTATGATTTATTAATTTTTCTGTGTATTGAAGTTAATGAAATAAGTATCACATTGGATAAATCTGAAAAAATCGAGCTACATATAATGGTGCTAGTGAAATCCTACTAACAATGTTAACCTTTTTGTAATGGAAACCCAAGCCCTTGTGTCTTACCCATTAACAAATTTGACATAGTATCAAATTTGGTTTTGATCTTGGCCCTGGCTTGAAGGTGACATTTTAATGTTGTCTTCCCCATGTGGTCTCCGACACGCTTAGAGATGGACATGCCTACAATGGTCAACGTGTGTAAGACAAATACTTACGCGTGAGGGATAGTGCCGATTTAAAAGGTCTTGATTGTGTACGTGCCGAGCCCATCGATAAAGAAAATATGAGACTCACCACGTGAGGGGAGTGTTGATGTGGGTGAAATAAGTCTTGCATATATAGGATAAATGTGAAAGAAATGGGCAACATATAATGGTGTAAGTGAAACTCTACTTTGACTTTTTAGTAGTGGAAGTTTAAGTCATTGTGTGTAACCCATTATCAAATTTCACATTATCCTTTTGCATAAATATAATTAATGCATTAGGACATTGACTGAGTCTGTATTTCATTGAATAATAAAAATTAAGTATTCTCTACTGTTGTGCAGATGCATATATTTTTGAAATCAATCAAATATGGACTACAATTTTTTGTATTGTTTTGAAGGTGAACCATATTAATTTTTTCCCTTGACTTTATTTTACATGTGTTGATAAGTTTTTGGCTCTCTAAAATTCCCTGGCCTTGAAAGGTGAGATGCCAGACTTTATATGGGAAAGCTCTACGTTGCATAGGAGATGTTTACCTTCAGTGATCTTTGTGTCATTGTATCCAGTTATGGAGATGCAATTGTCGAGGGAACTACTTTTCTTTTCCGTTGATATTTTCTTTATAACAACGTAATATTCCATAAAATATCTCTTATGAGAACTTGTGCTATTATTAGGTGTACTTACAGAGCTAAAACAATTGGCTGATATATTTATTCTTTAACAATATTTAGTTTCGATAGTATTTTTGCTGAACTGTGTTGGACCGATAGGTTATTTCCCGATCTGTGGCTGTAGATTCAATGACTACTAATTAAATGATTAAAACTTAAAAGAAGTAAGGCTTACCAATTTGCAGCTACAAAGAGACACCTGAGAGGAATACTGTTAATTATCAAAATTTAACTCTTGAAAACGTGGGCTTCATCGTGATACAATATTAGAATTTTCTTACAATATCATCCACAAATCTCCGCACTTTCTGTGGCTGAATGTTCAGTTTCACTGATCTTTGCATCCACAAAAGTGAAAAGTGCAATGCTCTTTTTGTAAAGATGACCACTGTGGATGCACTTTTCACTTTTTAAAGTTAACTCCATGGCTTTGGTTCTTTTTGCATCCCAAAATCCAAAAGACAAGTGTTCTAGCTCAGAATTTGTGGATTCTTGAAAGCAAATTGTATATTAAGAACAACATAGATGTTAAAGCAGAACAATAGATTGTATAGTTTTGCCAGACAATAGAGGGACATGTGATACTCACAGGGCTCTGCTTCAGTAGAATTTTATGTTCTGCTTGAGAAAGATAGAAGTTGTAGCTGTCATTGTAACATTGTTATATGTACAAGCAGAGTGTTTAATACATCTTAGTTTGAAAAGGGCACAGCATATTAAAGCAAAAAAAATGATGTTAATGTCATTTGGAGCATGATTTAATGTCATTTTGTTGAGGTAGCAAGAGCTTCATGTTTCATGATTTAATAGTAAGTATCATCTGTTAATGACATTCTAGCATAGAGCCTTGAGTTTAAAAATCTTTAAATTAACCCCTCATAGAAGTATACAAAAACTTATTCATAAATGCTAAGCTATTTAATTTAGTGAAGATGCATCCTCATCTGCATATCCTTGGTGGACTGATGATGCTGACAGCAAATAAAGAATGTGAGGCAAATGCATACTGAGTGGAGAATTTGACGATTTGACCTGATAGGCTTGGTGAAGTTCACAATGCACTGGAGAAGAGATTACTACGGCTGTGAAAATGCAAGTAATTGCGTAAAGGACAATTTCATCTCTCTGTTCCATGTGGGTGGATAGTATTATTCCTATGGCTAAATTTTGATTTCTATGTGCATATCCCTTAAAAAAGTGGAAAAGTGCAGCTCTCTTTTTGTAGAGATCATAGAGCAGATCTTTAGTTTCTTTATTGCCTCAATGAGCTGAGCTTTTCTTTCTGTCTCAACCCCCAACTAGCACAAGGTTAAAAGGGTTGTATCTTTAGAGCAGCATACTAGAAACTTTATCACAGCTTGTCGTGTTTCTACTCCATTTTATTGCCAAGGATCCTTGCTACTGTACGCATATAAAGCTAGATACCTTTCACCACAGCTGACTGATGTGGGGGACCTGCTTGTGGTTGTGCTTAGTTCTTTCATGGACACAAACTTTCCACGTTGAGAATTTGCTCATAGATACGAATGCATGTCATTTTCAGTTCATATCTCTATCCATCTGCTACCACTGCTGTTAAAAATTTGATGACTGGAATCTTAGTTTTCAGTGCTTACTGAGTGGAGAAAAAGTGTCTGATGCCTGACAAATGGCAATGCAGAAATAGATACTTCCAGGTCCATCGTATCAGGTAGGACCTCGACTTTCTAGTGGGAAAGCTTAACCGGGATTTGATAATTTTGGCTGCAGAGAAGAGCCGAAGAGGTACTGAATCCACGAACATCTACTTGGAAGTTTGTGCCTTTAGTTCTTTCCATAATGTATGTCTTTGTATTCTACTCTCTCAAGTTTGAACCAGTAACAAATTAAGTTGTATCTATTTTTGTTAGATATTCCGTATTTTTCTTTTATGGTTTTGTCCAGATGAGGATTTTGTTTGAAAACATGATTGACACTAATTCAAGGATGCATGGGAAACCATTTTGCAAGAATATAGTTTTCTATTTTTAAGCATAATACTTGATGGACACAGTTCGCGATTCCCATATAAATGTTAGTCCAATATATTAAGGTAGATTAATGTTAAATCTGACTGACCAATCTGACAGGACTGGACTTCAAGATATATTTTGCGGGACATCTTCACGGTGTTCATGTTGCTGACATGATTCTGTAGATACTTCAAGTTAATTGCATATTGGAAGATACCAATTTGCAGATCTCATAAGAATGCACTGCTTGTCTTGATTATTCTGGGGTCTTAAAACGATGTAGTAAATCTCCCTAATGGATCCTGAAAACATCATTTTTTGTTTGGATTTATTCTTTGATGGCATGTTTGTCTTTGATTTTTTGTTCATTGCTCCAGTGGTATGTCCTTCTCCCTCATCAATTTTCTAAATCTAGTTGCAGTGGTAAAATCAAACTTTGATTTTGTTTGCTTCATTCTATTACAGTTGACGGTCAACACTGTAAAATGTCGCTACAGTGTTTTCGTTTCACCTTTGCATTTGATGTTGCAGGAAGCTTGGGCCAAATACTTGCTGGGTGGAGTAAAAGCAAAAGAGCAAACCAATCATGCTCAGTAAAACGACTTTAAAGACATGGCGTCAGCCTAATCATAAACATGAAAGCTCAAGTAAGTTGGAATAACATTTACAGAAAGAAGCTGCCACTGTGATCCCCTCGGCCCTCCTTATCTCCTTATCACAAGGTTTGAATTTCCATCCTTAATCATCTATTTGTCGATTAATCTTTTTGGGACGATCTCCATGATTTAATTTTTTGTTGCATCCCTTTCAGCTCGAGTCTAGATTTGGGTGTTTATGTAAATGCAGCCACCAGCATACTTTTGAGGGAATTGTGATACTAAAGAAACAAATTTCAGAACTAAAAATTACATATTTACAAAGTAGCTTTGGCCTGAACAAGAAAAGCATTTTTCTTGTTATTGGATTGAAAAAGAGACAATATTTATAGCTACATAAATAACTCGTAAGATTCTCAGTGATTAGGTCATATTTCTTGGTCTTTTCATCTCTTTCCACGGTTTTAGAATGACGGAACAATGCCATATCCGCTTTCAGCCATCACTGTGGAGGAAAACATTTGGTCCTCCTCACCTTCTACTTCTGTTCTCTTTGCAAATCGACCCTTGATCCGAGGTCTGGTTTCCGCATAGGCCTTCCTTGAGGCATACCTGATAGTTTTCTCAAACTTCCTAGTCTTCTTTTTCTCCCTGTATCTGAGGACCCTGGCCTCCCGGTCCATTGGGGTAAGCTGGGTTGGTATCTGAATTTGAGGGCTGGAGAACAGATCAATTGTCCCTTTGGGTGGTCTTGAGTGTGAAATTGAGATATCACTCATTGCAGGCTCTGGTACCACAACATTCATGGATGAAACAGAGACCTGATAGTTTATGAGAACATCTGTCAGCTTATACCCCATCATTAGAGGGAGAGAAAATACTGTTACAGACCTAAAACCCCGTAAACTTCATTCTCGGATAGGGATGTTTCTAGGATTGTGTTCATGATTTTGGAGTTATAGTTAGTATTTGATAAAACCACGTAAAAATATGAATATCATTTTTAAGCTACACAGGAAGTAGAACTTTGTAGAAACAGAACTTATGTTTCTGACAGAAAGAAATTCTGTGTCAAAAATTTAGAAAAACCGAAAGAAAAGCTTTTAGGCATATATATAACCTGGATCTTCGACCAGAGTATCGTAGTTTTGCTAATAATAGCTGAAGACAACAAGTTACTGTAAACAGAAAAGGAATTTATGCCACTGACAGTTTCTTCCCGTTAAAGTAAAAGGTAAAGAACAAGTGGAATTAAGGAGAGCTAGCTCGTAAAGTTAAGAAAAATATCACAAAGATACCGCCCAAAAGTTGTAGCTCTCGGGTTTATTATACCGTAAGATCCTATAGAGTGAAATTACTTGAAAAAGTGGCTAGTTGATGTATCTGAAACACTAGTTTATATATGATCCAAACCAAATAGCGAGGTAATGGAAATCTTACATTGCGGTTGAAGGAACCATTGTAGCTATAGGCTTTTGATGACTTGAAATCCATCCCTAAATTGAAGTTTTGTTGTTGCTGATGCAGCTGCGGATGCCCCATTGATGTTTGTTGTTGTTGTTGTACGAGCTGCGATAATTGTTGCGGGTTCAAGGTCATAGAATTCTGGTGCAACTGAGGAGATGAAGCCAATTGCTGTTGTTGTTGCTGTTGCAGAAGTAGTTGCTGTTGCCGCTGATGCTGTTGAACGCGTAATGAAGCCGAGCCAGACCCAGACATCGCCGGCATTTGCTTCAACCACTGTTGCTGTGACAGAGAATTCTGCATCAAAGCCGATTGCCCATTTTGAGCCAATCCAGATAATTGAGGGTTCATATATGATAGTGATGATGTCCTCTGTAAGTTCTGTACCTGCACCACAGTTTATCACATTTCCCGATATTCATCTCTCTTTTGGGCAATCATGTAATCGTCATAAGATATAAAGTACTACCGACAAACAAGGGAAAAGTTATGAAGATAAGGTAGTTTTCAAATACCAAAGAAGACACCCGTAAGCTACATTATAAGGTTTCTATTTTATTTATTGTAATGACCTAAATGTCTTTTCCAGGGGTTACTAAATAGTGAAAGAGTAACTGGTGAATAACAAATAAGTAAAAGTAATTTAATTAATAGTAACTTCAATAAGTGGAAACAGCAACACCAGGTCAGTTATCTTAGATCTACTCAACTAGAGATGGCAATTCAGGTTTCAGGTTGGAAGGGCTTTAACCGACCCTCAAGAAGATACGAGTCTAGAGGGGTCAGGTGGGTTGCGGGTTTTACATAGGAAATGTACGGATTAGTGTAGGTTTGCCCAATCCGCCCCATAAATTAATTGGGTTTATTTTATGTGACCTAAACCCGAAACACGTGTATCAGATTTCGGGTGCTTGCACATTTTGGTCCAAATTAGTGGACCTATACTCAACCAATGATTAGCTGTCAAAATTAGAGGAAAGAACAATTTTCAAATATACAATACCTGAGGAGAGTTAAGTGAAGATTGTTGCGATAATTGTTGTCGCATTTGCCCTTGGTTCAACCTTTGTTGAGCATAATTGAGGGCCCCATTAGCCCTTAGTTGTGAGCTCAAGTTTAGCGACCCCATCATCCCCATTGCTTGCATTCCTTGCAAAGATTGCCCGGTAGAATTATATTGAGATCCCGGCACTAACCCAGCTTTCTGCCTCGGCTACATCAATATTTCACTAATTTTAGAGAACATGGGTGTTTTTAATTTAAAAAATAATAAATAAAAACACAAATGTAACGGTTTGCTAAATCCCTAAGAAACAAACTACTAACTGAATTTAATGAGAATTTCCAAAGGACCCAATTCAATTAAACACCAATAAATGTAAAACAAATAAGACTCAAGCAGGCAGTTTATTGTTTATCTTACTGTTTTAACAACTAACACAATGTAACGTCTTTTTAGAGTTTAAATGCACATACCACTCTCGATTTTATAAGAGGATACAAGTAGACAATTTTCAACAGCAGGTGAGTTTCAGTTTTCAAAGTCCCAATCACCAATATCAGAGAATTGTTCTTACAAAACTAACTACCGACAAAGCTTCTCTAGAAGAAACAAGACAAAGCACTTCAGGTAAGCTAGTTACATAAAAGTATAAAACTCAATTGTCTATCTTATTACCCCTTCATTAATTCAGTTAGAGGACAAAACTATTAAGTATCATTCCAATCATGATTCATACCTAAATCAAATACTCCTTCTGTCTAAAATGAGTGTCAACTAAAGTTAGTTATGCATGAGTTAGTTACTCATAATATATCAAGGAAAGTTAGTTATAACAACCTAACTTTGTTACACTAAATGCACATAGCTATATATAAAGAAGTACAACACAAACTACTTATCCTTAACTTTTGCAAAGTGACTCTTTTTGGGACAAAGGGAGTACTCGAAGAAAAATGATATTTGTCCCAAATTTTGTAACGGTGACATGGCGTAACATACTATATTTCATATTTTGCGGTTTAAAATTAAGTTTAAACGACTAATAACCCGACATTCTGGCAATTCAGGCAGCGGTGCAGGACTACTACAGGTCGGGCCTAAAAACGCCTTGTGTTCATATTATACAACTTTTTACTGGCCCTAGCCCTGACGAGATGTCTCATACCTAACCAAAAGTTATCCGACAAAAGCACATGCATTTTTAGCCCGTGGCCTATATTTTCCAGTATACCGACATATATAACACCACAGGCCGCATTGTGATTCGGCCGAGTCATCAATAAAATGACTATGACATATAAATTACTCAAATTAAATTCAGCTTCAGTTTCTCAATATCTCTCTCTAATGTCAATAGGACGGACTTGCCCAAAGTGTGTTAAGAGTATAAAATTCAAATCAAGCTCTCAAATTCTAAACTTGATCTTTTAGTTCCAATAGCCCGTGACCCAAATTAGCACTATACACCGACATATATGAAACCACCGGTCCAACGTGCACTTGTCGCGTTGTGATTCGGCCGAGTCATCAATAAAATGATTATGACATCTAAATTACTCACAATTAAATTCAGCTTCAGTTACTCAATATCTCTCTCTAATGTAATTCAAATCAAGCTCTCACTTTTAGTTCCAATATCTCAGAAGTCAGAACACAAAAGAACGGCTAAAATTTTGTAAAATTCAGATCATACCGAAGAAGCTAAGAGCTGCGACTGCAAGTTGAACTGAGCCGCCGCCGCCGCGGCCGGACCCGACAACAACGGAAGGTGACCGCTCTGCCCAACAAGACCCGACCTTGACAAATTCCCAGCTCCAATTTGCTGCTGATTCCCACCAAAATTGACCTGTCCGTACAGCCCCCCTTGCTGCTGCTGCCTCAAGGCCCCGAATTGCTGCTGCTGGAGCGGCGTGAGCCGCGACATCGACGGCGACCGCTGGAGGCTCTGCTGGTAATTCGACATCGCGTTCGGAGGAGAGGAGATTTGGGCGATTTGGTGGTCGATTGACGGAGAATTGGAGATGGCGGAAGGAGATTGGATTTGAGGGACTGGTGATGGGTTTTGTGGGATTGTTGGTATTGTTGTTGCTGGTGTGGCTGATCCAGCTCCGTCCATGGCGGTGGGAGGTGGCTGGAGAGGAATTGGAGACGACGATGTGGTCTCTGCCATTGGGGTAGTGAAATTCTTGGTCGAGAAGGGCTGCGAGAAGCTAATTCATGGTGGATTTGAGATTTTTGGGGTTTTGGATTATTTTCTGTTTTGCAGGGTTTGGTGTTTTCGCGAGAAAGAGAAGGAGCTTGTTCGAGAGGAAGGAGAGAGAGAGAGAGTTGTGGTGTAAGAGACTGAGTTTGGGCCTTTGTGTGGGTCTTTGTGTCAATATTTGGGCCCAATAGAGATTCAATATGTGTTGGGCCTGTAAGGCCCAAATAGAAGATTCTTCAACTCCCTTGTCCTTAGTTCTCAAACAAATATAATGATAATTAATTAATTAACTACATAGAGAAAAAAAAACTCTCAATTATTAAAACTCGTACCCATCTTAATAAATTTTTGGACGAGAAGCGTCTTATCCGAATCCATTTTGCATGTCTCTTGGCTGAGAGTCTCAGTCAATTTATATTGGCTAAGATTCTTGATACTCAATTATATGATGATAAAAAGAAATTACACATGGAAACAGGCAAAAAAAATCCAAATAACACAAATTTAAATTTTTATCTTTTCTTCTTCATTCACTTGAAATTCATTTTCTTGTTTGTATTCAAACTTATTTTCAGAAAATCGTTTATTTGATTGATTTATCGTTGTAAAAAATAACTATCAATTGAAGTATAAACAATCCCCAAACCTCTCCCTTTTAATAGAGCAGACAAATCGGACTTGAAGCTGTGAACACCCAAAATTTGATCAAGCTTGAATCCAATTTGATCTGATCTGATCTGATCAAATTTTCAGTCAGATCGAGAGAATTCACACATTTAATGTTTAAAAAGTTTAACCTGACCCGACAAAAAGTTTCTTGGTTTTTGAGATGTATGCAAATTAATCCAAAAGATTATTGTATATATAATAAAAGACATTAGTCTAAAACGACATATTTTTTATTCTAAACTAAATTTAGTTCAAAATTACTATATTCACTCTATACAAGAAAATTATGTCATTTTGGTTGTCTACGCCTTATCTTTATTTTCCCAAAATAAATAACAATAAGAAAAACACTACTAAAATAAAGGGTAGATTTGGGCCATAAGGCCCAATCAAATTTTGGAAAATGGGCTTTTGGGCCCACAGTTCATTTGCCGCGACTTAATATATTATCGTAACGATTAAACGGTACGGACTCAATTAGTCTCGAACACTCGATCACACGCGAGAGAAAACAAAACTTTCTCGAGAAACAAACACCCCCTTCCGTTCCTCCATCTCCGATCAACCAAGCTCCACCGATCTCTCTCCATGGACTCGATCATAGCCTCAGCTCTCGAAGAAATCTGCGCCAAAGGCCACACCGGTCTCAGCCTCTCGTCCCTCTGGTCCAGGCTCAGTCCCTCGCTCTCCGCCTCCAACCTCGACCTCTCTCCCGGCGTCAAGAAATCGGTATGGATCAACCTCCTCAAGGTCCCCTCCCTGCAATTCCACGACAAAAGCGTCTGTTACAGCTCCGAGGACCTCGAAATTCAGTGTTTCGAAGACGCCGTGAAGCTGAATTTGAGGATTGTGGCCAGAGAGCACCTCCGCGACAATTTCGTCGGCCTCTACGACGACTGCTCCGCCAATGCCGCCATCTACGGCAACCAG
>JAYMSZ010001436.1:0-14349 GCA_036897665.1 Pelargonium citronellum | reverse complement strand
CTTTTTAGCTAATTTGTGCATTTTGTACATCTTCTTGATAATCAAAAACAGCAAGAACGAGAAGAAAAAAGGCGAAAAGAGGGTAAAAGAGCCGCGATTCGCCTTCATGACGAAGAGTGAGGTTGATCACCTTGAAGATGGATACAGATGGAGAAAATATGGACAGAAGGCTGTCAAGAATAGCCCTTATCCAAGGTTTGTGTTCTCATTGTTTTGCACTTTAATTACACCAAAATATAATGGAACAAATAATATGAAAATATAGTTTCAATTGTTAATTATAGGGTTGATTCATCTATATAATATATATTGGTTTGTGTTTGTATTTGGAGTTTGGAGTTTGGAGTTTGGAATATGGAGTATGAACATCAATATATCTTCCTTCCTTTTGTCTATTTTGGCAGCCAAAAATATCATATGACAAAAGAAATGGAAGTTGAAATAATTGACTAAATTAGATGTATATTTTAGGGTTTGAATTGACCAATATGTTACATATATCATTGATTCTTCGTTTTTTTTCCTTTGTTGATTTCTACTTCTTTGCTCCAAGTCTTGTACTCTCCTAAAGAAAATAAGTTATTGAGTGACATGAAACGAAGATTATTATTGAATCCTATTTCTTGTCCCTTACAAAACTTAGTATGTTAGCTTCCGCGAAACATAACATACTGATACTGATGAATGATCGTGTATAAATTTTCTTGCAGAAGCTATTATCGATGCACCGCACAGAAGTGCACGGTCAAGAAAAGGGTGGAGAGATCATACCAAGATCCAACCACAGTTATTACAACATATGAAGGTCAGCATAGCCATCCACTCCCCACAACCCTAAGAGGAAACATGGCCGGAATGTATCCACATTCCGTGCTAGCCGGGGCGCGGATGGCTGGTCCGAGCTATGCCCAAGACCTCTTGTTTCAAATGCCTCATAATAATAACTATAGGATCAACAATGGCCAATTTGGTACTCAAGGTTCATTTTACCCTCAGATGAGCACTTTAGCCTCTCTTCATCATCAACAACACCAACTTCATCAAGTTCAAGACAATGGGCTATTGCAAGACATTGTGCCCTCAATGTTCCTAAAACATGATCATCATTGATCAATTGATCATGATCAATAATGGTATGTTATGCCACATGATTTTCGTTTTGTAAATTTTCTTCGTTGGTGTCGTTTGTCTTAGTGATCGACCCTCCCCAGATCTCTCGCAGTAGTGAGAGTCTCGTATACTGAACTACTGCTTAATTATCTGACTTCATAATTAGTTAATTTTAAATTTCTTTGTTTAATTAGAACCCACTTCAAGCATTAGCTGAATGTGAGAATTATATTTATGAGTAGCTTTTTTTACCCTTTTTTTCTCTCTTGTTGCAACTACAAGAAATGTTTCTTTATGTAATGAGAGAAGATGAGGCTGTATGGTACTTAAATATTCATAGTGTGGTTCTATAATTTGAATGAGAGTTCAATGAGGTTGCTTTATTCATAAGGAACTGAGTTATGTTTATATTTTAATGAGAGTTCAGTGTTTTTGGTCATGATCTTAAGATAAATAATAGAATTCAGAAGTGAATTATGTGCTTTTTTATTTGAATTAAAATGTTAAGAGTAGAGAGAAATTACATTTGCTAACATGTTCCATCATATAACTAGAACTGATTTATTAATGTTTACATGTAGATAAGTATTGTTCCTATTCTGTCAAAAAAAGTATTGTTCCTAGTTTAAATTCAGTTTAATAGTTTTGGGTAATTATCACTCCTTTTCTAATAGTGAAAGTAAAAGTATATATGATTTTCTAAACTTTTTTCTAAATGAATGAGAGTTTATCTTATCAGGATAATGAGAATTATAATCACCAATTTATTAATTATTGAATCTCATGTCCGCAATTTCTTCGCCCAAATGATAATATGTAATGTTACTATTTTATACATGTTAGCATGTCATGTTGAAAGTTAAAAATGTGTTATATGAGAAAACAAAAATACAATATACAATTTAATCATCGTGTTAAAATATGAAACATGATCATAGTCGTGTAACACATTTTAATAAAAGAATTTGTGTTAACATGGCAGAAATAACATGTTAAATAAAAAGAGTATCGCAAACGATAATTTAAAACTACTTGAACTGACCAATACAACAATATAACATAATGTTTGACCTTATAAGCTTGTTTTATTCTTTTCAAAATACATCCGAGTAAATTAATATACATATATAAAATCCATATATAATTACAGTGACTAATTTTGTGTTGGCGTGTTGCAAGTGTTGCATTACACATTTATTCAAATGAGTAATTATACGTGCCAAAGGGGTACTATAAACGATAAAATTATAAAAAGTGTTGTATCGTCCGACATGGAAATATTTAGGTAAAACTCAAACAGGTTTTTTTTTCTTCTTGTAATTATGTTTAATTAGTTGAATAAAATGTATAATGAACCAAATTACAAAATTAATCATGACTGATTTTCTCCCTTGGTCATTTATTATGGTTCTCAAAACACTAGTATTTATAAGAAAAGTTTTTTATATATATTTTTTATTTTAGAAGTTGTTTTCCATTAATATCTATTTTGTTTGTAGTTGGGCATGTATGTGGGTATGGATTCAATTATTCATGGTCTGCTGCAAATATAATAGGGCTCATATACATATCAATATAGTGAGGCCCACCCCATGTATTTAGGTTAGTGAGACCCTATATACCAATACTATACACAAATGATAAGATAAATAATTTTATGAGGTAATTATTGAGTTTGGTATTGAATAATTAACTTTTGCAACTAATGATTGAGAGAAACTTGGTGTGAACTAGTTTGTTCCAACTTTTTTTATCATTGTTGTACGTAACTTTATTTGTCTCTCATGTATTATCAAACTCGAAATCGATAGTATTTTTTTTTGAGTCGGTTTGGGCGGAGTTTTAAAAGAAAAACTATAGCCTTTTAAGGGGTGACGCAATGGTCAAAACCCACATCTCCACATAGGAGGTCGTGAATTCAAATCTTACTGCGTCAGGGGGGGTGAAGTTTGGGTTAAAAGGGGAGAGCTACTCTCTGTTGTGTAGCTCGACTTTTTTTTTAAAAAAAAAAAGAAGAAAGGAAAAGTTACTTTCTATTGTGTTGTTCATCTGATAAATTTTATTATTATTATTATTATTATTGCAAATACTACAAAGCTATTGTAAACTCATTTTCTCTCAACAAAATTTTTATAACTAAAATAAAGAAGAGAATATATAATAACAAAAAAATGCAGATATTATTATCTATTTGTAAGTTTTTCTTGAATATTATTTCTTTGTGAATAAGGGACATAATCTTTGTATTGAGTTTGGGCCAACTTTTTTATTTTGATTAAAAACTGTTTAATAGCAGACTCTAATTAAGGAATGGCTAAATGAAAGCCACTTATGCAATTGATAATTTGTGCGGGTATGTTATGTTCGTGTCGTATTGAATGTTGATGATCCATCGTTTGCTATATGCTCCAACACAAACATGACATATTTAATAATTTTGTTAAAATACTAAACACAAATAAGATCATGACACGACATAACATGTTTAACATGACATGACGCAAAATGATTAAATATCATTTAACATAACTATGTAATTAACTAACATATAAAACAATCCGTACAAACATAGTTTTTTGAGTTAATCTACTAGTGCAACCTCTAAGTGTAAGTGTCGGTCATATTGGTCGTGTAACTAGTCATGCATGCGTGCATATTTATGATGTTCAAAACGATTATTTATCATGTTGAGTTTTATAACAAGAACACGATCCGTAACTCTAATAGTAAGGTTTAAACATGATTACTTTGTCTTCTTCACATGTTGGATAAAAAATTGTCATCTCTATTGATGAGTTTGGTCTAGCTTTTCGATAAATTTATTTATTTCAAAGTATTATTTTTGTGGTTTTAAGTGATATAGATAGATGTGAAATAAATCTACACCTAAATAGGATATTGTCATTTCGAGAGTCGATTATAATTTTTGTACGATTATGATTGTTGTTGTTGTGTGCGCAGGGCAGGAGGAGTTCTATGGCGGTAATAGTGTTTGCAGGAAAGGAGAATATGGCTTGGAAGATTGTGGTTTGGTCAGAGCTTTCAGATCAACTTCCGAGTTTGCTGTCGAATTAGAAGTCAGACCCAATGGTGGCTATGGGTGATTGGGAGATACTTTCACGTGATCGTCTTAAGCTCCAAGTGCAGTCAATCTCAATTGTTTATGCTCTTCAGCTGCTTGGGGAGGTTTTCACTTTTCAGTGCATTCAACTTGCTTATTCAAGATGATGAAGGAATTTTAGTGCATTAATATTCGGTTTGATTATTCATAATGTTTTAGCTATTGTGGCTCAATTTGGTAGTATCTATTTTTTGTTTACGGATTAGTTTGCGAACAGTGATCCACGGGTTAATTTGATCATTAATATCTTTATCAAGCTTGTCTTGATGGATAGCTTCTTAAACTCACACATTTATATTGTTTTTGTTATCGATCGCCTGATTTAAAAGTAATAACTTATTAGTTTTTTTGCGCCGAAAAAGAAGAAGTGATATATATAAGTTGGAAATGAAAATTGATATATTGTTGGTCGTCGTATGAACATAATTATATATAGAAAGGGTATATGTTGTAATTATTTTGCATGGATGGACGTAGGTTCTCCGATAGGTGCAGGGGCGGCTGCCGTCCATGCAATATGGGTAGGTATGGCCAAGTCCTAATGGGCTATTGCTTATTTTTAATTAATAGTAATTAATAATAATAATAATAATAATAAGTATAATTAAGTTGGTGCATGTTCTTTTCCATCTAATTGACACCACTTTTTCATTAAATCTCCATCTTCTCCAAATCATCACCTCCACTTCATTTTCGTCATCTTCAATGTAATTGTCACTATCTATAATCTATCTGCACAAATTATTAAAGACTAGCTAGCTTGTTAGGTTTCAATTATATATGCTTCTTCTTCTTCTTCTTCTTCAAACTTTCTTTTTTTCACCAAATGTTTTTGCAGTTAATAGATCGAAAGATTACACATTTGTATCATGGTTGGCAATTTGAATCGAGTTTAAGCAAATTTAATTTAGCTCAACTTAATTAATTAGATTTGTATAGACTAACTCTCGTTCCGTTAAATAATCAAGTCATTTCCGTGTCAAACTTGTTTAATTAAACATGTTTTAAATAAGTTGTGTGACTCGTTTATCGACTCACCTAAAGATAATTAAAAATGTAATGATTTGACGCATACTATAAGTTGAATGGGTTGAATTTATTTGGTCAATATTAATCTATTTATTTTAATGTGCCGGGTTTGATCATGCATATAAATTTGAACTTGGTTATTAAAATGTGTTGGTTAGGTAATATTGTAATTCAACTTGCTTCAATAACCGGTTCGGATTGAGATTAACTCATTTAACATAAATATACTAAACTTTAATACAACACAAACACAACATGCAAACATGTATTGTTGCGCCCTTCAGACATGCATATAATATTACCTTAATAATGATCAAATACAAATAGTTAACTCGTAGCATTGTTCGTAAACACATAATTAGTCAACTTAAAATAACTTATACGGCACATAATTAATATTGAGTTTAATTAGTCACCTCATTTATTAGTAGCTATGTTAAAATCTTCATATAAATTTTTTTCCCTGTTATATACTCTAATTTGAAACTCATACTCTCAAACTAAAAATAAAAACTTGAATTTTTGTGGTCATTAATCTCATTAAGTTGTAAGGATGAAGATATGTGGTTAGGATTTAGAGTTAAAATTGAATTGTTAGTATATTGGGTTTCAAATTGGGCTTGGGTTCCAACTTGTATTCTTTTTTTGGACTTCAGATTTAATTGAAATTAAAATTATTTTGTTGGGCTTCACCTAAACTAGGCCCAATAAGTTTAGAATTTTGGAAAACCGGCCAACCCAGTGAGCCGGGTCACCAATTTTAATCGGGTTTCTCCGGGGCATACCGAGTTTTATTTCAGTCTGACCCAGTCAATAGTCGGACCGGTGAGCCTACTCGTCATGGTTCAACCGGTTCGGTATGGGTTTCAAAATATTGGACATAACATGATAGTTGATCGATATGTAATGCATGATTTAATTAGATCAATAATTTAGCTTTAGCCCTTAATTGCATAGGTGCAGTCAGACTTGTGTGGTTAATATGATTCCGATTCTAATTTGTCGTTTTTGTCATCGAATTCTTCTTCATTGTCTTGGACGTCGTTGGTGGCTTCATTAGGTTATGCAGCTTCATGCATGGCATTATTAGGGCTTTGAGTCGTCGAGTCGTCGATGCAGGCATTTTCAGAGATATTTTAGATCTCAACAAATAATGGAAGGACATAGGAGAGTAAGCTAACGGCAGAGACTATGGAGATGAGATTTATGCAAGAACAGAGGCACTGCATGTCTAGCGTATTTTTTTTAATACAACCTTCGCTTTTCATCTATGTTGAGGAGTGATAATGTAACTTTTCGGATGACGTGGAAGGTTGTGATGACATGTCAATAAATAACCTACAACAGAAATATATAATAAAAAAATCAAGACGGTCAAACCATGCAATACTAAATACTCTAATTAAAACTAGTTCGAGAAGAGTCAAAATTGTTAAACTCCATCAATATCAATACATTATTGACCCGTACAAGATTAATGAAATATTGGGCTAAGTGTAGAATAAAACTCAAGGTGGATGATACTTTAATTTATATTTTCATTGGAAATGCTGACACATTTTAATAATCTACTTCTTGAAAGTACACAAATTGCAATCAATAATATATGAATATTTGTGATTTGAACACCAATTTATTTATTAATTATAAGCACAACAAGTGTCAAGAACAATTAAGATTACGTGGTTTCCTTGGTTTGTACTTAAACTCATGTTTAGTTAAGCAAGAAAGCAACCAATTTCCATAAAATAACGTTCTACCTTTGTATTCCCAACTTTTTCTTTAAGTTTTTGCTCAATTAATTACTATTATTTGCTATGTGGACTTTCAAATAAGGACACAAAATTTAACTAACCTTGTCTCGTTTTTGGTGTTTGATATGTGGACTTTCAAATAAGGACACAAAATTTAACTAACCTTGTCTCGTTTTTGCTATGTGGACTTTAGTTTATGCAATTTTTATGTTGAAATTCTGCTATAGTTGTAAAATATTAAAAAATTAATCAAACAAAAGAGAGGAAAAAGTCTCATCTAGTATGTTATTATCAAATACTCAATCAAGACATAAATGAAATAAATTTGGGAGTCCTCAACAACTACACATTTATTAAAATGTGTGTGAGTATTAAATAATGATATGTCAATTACTCATTAGTTTGACTTAATAAAAAGCGAGTTTCAATGCGTTTGTTTTTCACTAAGAATATGAGCCCAAAACTGAGATATAAGTTCCGATCTCTTTCGTGTATACACGAAAATAAACCGTCTAATATCTAAATAACTCATTTTAATAAGATAAAATAACTATTAGTCACATACTCACAGTTCATAACTCCTTAATTGATTTTTTTTCCATCTTAAATCAATTAATTTTCTAATTGATAAATCAATGAGCTAAAATGAAAAGTCAAAACAAATTTAAACATTTAGATAATATGTTGTATTTGAAATTAATTTTGAATTTGAATGTGCATCAATTTTTTTTTTTTTTTGTTTGAATTTGAATGCAGATAATATCCTAAATAATTTAAGTAAGTATGGATAAAATTTAGTGTCCAAAATTTAATCTAAGATAGTATATAATTAGGAATATGACATTAATGTAGTATATGGGTGTAGAAGCTGATGTGACATCACTTCATTGACTATGAATTAATGGCCGAGAGTCTCAGCCACTAATTCATGACTGAGACTCATTTTTAAATACATAAAATTAAATTGCAGATTTGTTTGTTGGTCTTCGTCTTCTTGTTGCACACACAACACAGCAACAACAGACCCACAGGCCCCACCCACAACCACAACCACCATTTTTAACCGTTGCTGTTGAAGCTGAAGCTGAAGCTGAGGCTGACGGAGGACTGACAGCGACGTCTCCTCCGCCATTTTCTCCATTCTTTAAGCAAACCCTTATTTTCTTCGATCTCTCCCCATTTCTTGTATTTAGTACCAATGCTCTAGTCTACACCTTCACCGAATCCTTGTCTCGTCTCGTACGGCTCTCTCTCTCTCTCTCATCGGACTGATTCTTCGATTCAATTCTTCGATTTCCAGTTTAATTGCTAAATGTGCTTTGTTTTTCGTTTGAATTGATTTGATTTGGCGGTGCAGCGCGGTGCTCATCGTTGGTTTTGCTTGAAGAGTTCGTGGAAATGGTGATTTCTGGGCCAATTACGCCTGGGCAGGTGCGTAGTTTTCGTTGTGTGATGTTTGGTTCTGCGGTGAAAGTTCTAGTTTTGTTGACTTGTTGTTTTTAATTTTGGTTTCTGGAAGGTGGGTTTTCAGTTTGGTGTACTGGGTATTGTGATCTAGCTCATGATCTTCAGTGCAGTTCCTAGTTTTTGTGTTTGATTTGGGAATGCTCTGTTTTGTATATTGAGTTTTTTTTAGTTGGATTTGGGAAATTTAAGTGTAGGTATTTTGTAGTAGGAGATGGGACTTCAAGATCAGATTGGAGTTCTTTTTTCTTCTCTGTTTGTTCTGATACTTGACTAGACCTGATGAATTAGTTGTTAAGGATCACAAACACGGGTTTATTGTTAGTGGTTAGTGTATAATGGAAAATGATCGCCTAAGTTGTAACCATGGACTCACTAAGGTTAACCTTGTTAACTGCTACCCAACAGTTGAGTTTGACTGATTCAGCTCTGGTGTACAATATTGTTCCTCGGGGATCTCATCAAGTTTACAGGTAGCTTGTTGATGATTTGGATTATCTACCTAAATGGATTGTGGATTATGTCGACAGCTTCATAGGAAATCTAGTAATTTGTTGTTGACTTGTTTCCTTACCCGATTTGAACTTTTCTCCTTTTGAGTATAATCTACTGTCATTATTAGCTCTAGCATATGTAGTGTAAGAAAAAGCTAATAAAGGAAATGCTTAGTAATACCTATTCTACTCTACTCTACTCTACATAGGATACAGAATGATGGTGAATTTCAGTTTCTATAACCAGAAATATAATATACTGTACTACATGGCACTGACTAGTAGCTATGAAAATTGACAAGTAGGAAGCTACTATTTGTATTTAATACGAAGCACCTACACTCCTCCAATTTGGGGTCTGACATGTGTCTGACAAGTGAATATTGTAAAATGATTTTTTTTTTAAATTTAAGTTAGTTTATAATAACTTGTTTTTTTACGAATCATGTCACGTGTCGGTATTGGTGCAACATAGATAAAGATTGATCGGTGAGGAAACATTCTTGGATCTACAACTTAATGCTTAGGTACATTAGGATCATTTTTATATTAAGTTATATTGAGGAAGCATAAAAGTCTGTATCATCCATTGCTTAATTGATTCAGTACTTAAGTTATGCTAATAATCCAGTGATTGTACCTTTTACTTTTGGTGGGATCATTTTTCATTTACTTCCTCCGTCTAGATGTTGTCTGGCATACCAGATGAAGCCATTGCTTGTTTATTTTCAGGTGTCATTTCTGCTTGGAATAATACCAATTTTTGTTGCATGGATATACTCAGAGTTCTTAGAGTATAAGAAATCTTCATCTCACAAAGTGTAAGTTTTTTTCTGCTTGACAGGTAGTTCAATGGAGTTAAAGATTTAAGCGTTTGTTTAATTTCCACGTATGGAAATTTCAATCTATGATATAATGTGGACTATGTGGGTGTGTGGGTGTTGTTACTTGCCTGTAAAATTTCTTGTGGGATGATTCTCTTTCGTGACAATGGGAAGGAAAATTTGGGCTCAACGATTCTGGCTCTCTGTTCAGTAAAACACTTATTAGTGTAACTGATACTAATACGAGTCCTGAGCTATTGTGCGATAATAACTTCAAACTCTCTTGCTATAAAAAAGTCTAGTCTTTTGGATAGAAGTAAAGTTAGTAAAAACTTCTTGTACTGTAATGTTTTAATGCCAAGCAATTGTTTTTTTGGTCAGCAGCCACTCAGATAATAATCTAGATGAGGTGGAAAAGGAAACAATCAAGGAAGATGATCGGGCAGTTTTGTTGGAAGGAGGTCTTGCAAGATCTGCCTCTGCGAAATTTCATGCTTCACCTATCAAAGCAAACTTAATTAGGTTACTTTCTACGATGCAGCATCCTTATGGTGGTTCACCGTTCATGTTGATTTCACTTTTACAAGTCGTTCTTACCTTCTGTAATTTCTAATGCTAGGTTTCTTACAATGGATGAATCATTCTTGCTTGAAAATCGAGCAACTTTAAGAGTAATGTAAGTCATCATTTTGTAGATTATGACGCAAATATTTGACAGCTATCTATCCCTGACTGTTAGTTTATTTCTGCTACATATAGGTCTGAGTTCGGTGCTATTCTATTCTATTTCTACATATGTGATCGTACAGATGTACTGGGAGAATCTACCAAGGTGAGTTGCCCCTAACTGTGGTGTTGTTGCTCATAATCATTCAAGATTTCGATGTTTTCAATTCCATCCTCAATTGAACGGTCAAATAGTCATTATTTTTTATTAATTTGAAGCCACTATCCATTAAGAACTGAACTGAGCTAATACACTTTGCTGGAGTTTCACACATTTATTAGTTTGGGTGGCATGTCAACAGAGAGATGGTGCAAGGATGATGGTATAGAGCATTTAGCCTAGTGAGCAAGTAAAGTGTCATCCATAGTTGCTTTTGTAGCCATAATATATCTCAAATATTGCATTCATATATGGGTTGTATTTTCTAATCATGACGTGCAAAAGTTGTTCTGTGTCATCCCAAGCTTGATGTTATGGAAAATACCCGTAGTTTTCCTTCCAATCCACTTATTTGCCTTTGTCAGCTTGAAAATCTTACAATTGCACTAAAAGTTGCAAACAATGAACGCGTTTCAGATTATGCACGAGTTTTCATTTAAATGCTTCTTTGGTGGGTATTTTTTCTAGAACAAGACAGCTAGATCCTTTAGCACTCATAATTCTGGCAACAATGTGTATTCCATGACAGCAGGAAAGAGCACGATAGGATTTATGGTTTACCCCAAAAAATTGGTCTATCACAAATGTAACATACTATCATTGCTTCTGTTTTGTACCTCTGGGAATTTTTTCGTTAAAATTAAGTGAAGGGTTTTAGAGTCCTTTAAATTAAATGATGATACATATGGCAGGAACTTGCTGTTGTCAGTACTAACATTTTTTGTGGGTCATCTTGGGCAGAACTACAACCGAGACCTTTTCATCTTTCTCTATGTTCTTCTCATCATAGTTTCAGCTATGACCTCTTTGAAGAAACATACTGAGAAGTCAGCTGTTTCTGGGAAATCTATTCTTTACCTCAACCGACATCAGACTGAGGAATGGAAAGGATGGATGCAGGCAAGTGTTTCATATCAATAGTTAACTCACAGGACCATGCTTGAGCTTAATTATATGAATGAAAATCTGTATGTTCTTCTATTGTGTTCTTTCCTCCCTTCTGCATTAGAATTTACCTTGGCTCATTGTGACCTGCAATTCTCTCATGCTATATTTTCTAGATATTCATATTATAGCACTGCCCCTTTTCATCATCCAATAGCATACTCTCCTTTGTTAATGTTGTTGATAGAGATTCGTTTTACTTGTAGGTTGTAGCAGTGTACTGATTTGGTTTCTCATGTTTTTTTAAATGCAATTTTACCTTTAATCTTTGTAAATGTTGAATTGCGATTAGTTTTTTCTTTTCTTTTTCATTACATTGATACAAGATTGACCCTGAAAGTAGATATCACTTTTTTTTTCCTCAGTTGGCATCTAAAAATGACTAGTGCACATCGTTGCTTTGTATTTGAAATGATTACTATAACCTTCATCGCCTTTTAATACTGCAAATGTGTGTTTTCATGTAACAGATCTTATTTCTGATGTACCATTACTTTGCGGCAGCCGAGATATACAATGCAATTCGTATCTTTATTGCTGCATATGTCTGGATGACTGGATTTGGCAATTTCTCTTATTATTACATCCGAAAAGACTTCAGTCTTGCACGATTTGCTCAGGTGACATGATTTATTTTGGATCATGCTATTGTTTGATGAGAATTCAACTTCTTTCACTGTATATCATATATCAATATTCTATTTAATTTGAATCTTTCATGCATGATGCAGATGATGTGGCGGTTAAATTTTTTTGTGGCATTTTGCTGTATAGTTCTGAACAATGACTATATGCTATACTATATCTGCCCTATGCACACGCTTTTCACTCTCATGGTGTATGGAGCACTTGGAATTTTCAGCAAGTACAATGAGATAGGATCAGTGATGGCTGTCAAGATCTTTTCTTGCTTTTTAGTGGTTATTTTAATTTGGGAAGTTCCTGGAGTTTTTGAAATTTTCTGGAGCCCATTGGCATTCCTATTAGGTAATAGCTTATTCAGCTTTTTTGGTTTCAGTCCTTTTTCTTTTTCATTATTTATTTCTTTTTTTGCTCAAATATGACTCTTATCTGCGTCACTCATAATCTAGTTGACAATTAGGTTGCTTGGTCTATTCCAATCTCATGATCATATGAACTTTTAAGAACTCGGGAACGCTCTAATATAGAGCTGACAATTTAGGTTATGGGTCTGGGCTGAAAAGACTTAACCCAAAACCTAACTCGCGGTGTGGGTTGCAGGCTTTACACATAAATGTGTAGTGCGTTGAGTGTGCCCAACCCTAATCGCAATTTTCTCATGGCAAACTCGATTAAAAAATTAACTGAGTCTATTTTATGTGAGACAAACCCACAAAAATGTGGGTTGGATTTTGGGTGCCTGCGGGTTTGGTTATCATTTTTCCTATCAAGTAGAATCCAACTCTTTATATACTAAATAGAAAATTAGCAAGTCATCAATTGCATTTATCGCATTTGCATGAACAATTTAAAATTTTATATATAAGTTGGTGTCTCTGAGCTGAAGCTGGTGGCAAACTACGAGCTTTATTTTGTTTCTGCTATGTTGAACTGTCTATATGTACTGGCTGAAATAATTGTTTGACTGTTACTGGTCATGGCATTGGCAGGTTATACTGATCCTGCAAAACCAGATCTCCCACGTCTGCATGAATGGCATTTCAGATCTGGACTTGATCGATATATATGGATTGTTGGAATGATTTATGCCTATTTTCACCCCAATGTAATGTCTTCGATTTTTTTGATTATTTGGTTGGTTTGACTTTCCATTCCTTGGTTTGCAAACTACTCACTGTCAAAAATTAACTATTGTAGGTTGAGAAATGGATGGAGAAACTGGAAGAGTCGGAAACCAAGAAGAGAATAACAATCAAAACAAGCATTGTCACGGTTGCCTTATTTGTGAGTTGCTGGACTTGTTACAATATTTTTTCCTCTGCTAAGATGATTGATGATTTCTATATCCTTTTGTTATACATATGGGCTTAATCTTTATCTGTTAATACCTTCTAGGTTGGTTATTTTTGGTACGAGTGTATTTACAAACTGGATAAAGTTTCATACAACAAGCTCCATCCCTACACATCATGGATTCCGATAACGTGCGTATTAAGGAGTGCTTTTTTCATTTGCAAAATATGTTAACTTGTAAGCTCATTTTCACCCGTCTGCTTATTTTGACACCAGTGTGTACATTTGCTTGCGGAATTTCACTCATCAACTTCGGAGTTTCTCTCTGACTCTTTTTGCGTACGTTCTTAGACCTTCTGGTTAATCTTTAAATTTCCCCTTTATTAGGTTGAAGCATTTTCAGCTCTTATTTCCCTTGTATTTAATTCTCTACACCTTCCATTGTTTGTGCTCTCTCTTATTTTGTTACTTAATATTATTACTAGGTGGCTTGGAAAGATCACTCTGGAGACTTATATTTCTCAGTTTCACATCTGGTTGAGGTGAGTGTGTTCATTTATGGTAAATTTGCAATTGTTTTGAATGATCGATAAAGCTATAGTTACCACTCCGGAGAGCTGGCAAATGGACCAATGATCTGACCTGATACCACCAGGCATGTGCTGGCAAAAAGTGACCCAATAAACATGCTGTGAGATGAGAGAACTGATTTCTTGTATTATTTACATAGAACATAGCTCATTATATAGTACAAAGAGGCTAAAAAATCTCCCTAAATTAACTCCAC
>JAYMSZ010001435.1:0-14354 GCA_036897665.1 Pelargonium citronellum | reverse complement strand
GAACTTTGGACCCCGACTTATCATTTGAAAGTTGAAGGACTAAAATGGAAGTTTTGGATAGTTGAGGGACTAAATTGAACCTTTTTCCAAAGGAAAATGAAAAACTAATGATGGGAAGTGGAAGCAGACCGGATCAGACCAAACCAAACCAGAAACATGAAGCAGACTCTGATTTTGTTTCCTTGTTGGTGAAGGAAATTCGATAAAACCCATCAAACCGATCCTCTTCATTTCCTTCTCTTCGTCGTCGTCGTCGTCGTCTACAGCAAAATTAGCAATGTCTAAGCACGAGAGTGAGTATTGACCCAGCAACGCCATTGCCATTGACATTGACATCGCAACCAGTAATTTTGTATTGTATTGTATTGTATTATATATGATTGCTTCTCTGGCGGTCTTGCCCTGGCAGAAGGACAGACCCGACAAGAAGCGAGACATGGCGGCATCGACAGCAGCCAACGATGCCTGGAAGGCTCATGCCGCCATGGCCATGGTTCAGCTCTTCAATGGCGGATACCATGTTATTACCAAAGTTGCCCTCAATGTTGGCATCAACCAGCTCGTTTTTTGTGTCTATCGCGACCTCCTCGCGCTTTTGATTCTCGCTCCAATCGCTTATGTTCGTGAAAGGTTCGATTTTTATCCCCCATTTGTCTTTGATTTCATTGGATTGGATTTTCAGGGGTTTGATTTGCCTGGATGATTTAGGGTTTTTATTGTGTGATCTGCTTGATGGGGCAATGCTCACATTCTCCTAAATGAAGTCTGTATGTACTGCTTAATTTAATGATTTTTCCCTTTGTTTGTTTCAATCAAATTTGAATTTTTGGGGGTTTGATTTGCTTGAATGGTTTAGGGTTTTTATTGTGATCTGCTTGATGGGCAAATGCTCACATTCTCCTAAATTAGTGTGTGTATAGTTTTAGTGAATAAGTAGTGTTGTTTTGTTTGGTTGCTTCTTTCAAATTCTGCATGCAGTGCTTAATTTCATGATTTTTCCCTTTGTTTGTTTTGTGATCTGCTTGATGTGATGGCAAATACTCACATTCTCCTTAATGAGTGTGTGTGTAGAGTTGTAGTGTATATAAGTAGTTTTGTTTTGTTCATGTCTGTTTGGTTGCTTCTTTCTAATTCTGCATGCACTGCATAATTTCATGATTTTTTCCATTGTTTGTTTGTTCAATCAAATTTGAATTTTTAGGGGTTTAGTTTGCTTGAATGGTTTAGGGTTTTTATTGTGATCTGTTTGATGGGAAAATGCTCCCATTCTCCTAAATTAGTAGGTGTATAGTTGTAGTGTATAAGTAGTTTTGTTTATTCACTTCTTGTCTGTTTGGTTGCTTCTTTCGAATTCTGCATGTACTGCTTAATTTCATGATTTTTCCCTTTGTTTGTTTGTACAATCAAAATTGAGTTTTTACCTTTTTAGGGGTTTGATTTGGTTGAATGGTTTAGGGTTTTTATTATGATCTGCTTGATGTGATGGAAAATACTCACATTCTCCTAAATTAGTGTATGTATAGTTGTAGTGTATCATTGGTTGGTGGGTTCATACAAATTCTGCAATGCTTAATTACATGATTTGCCTAACTAAATCACTGGTTCATTGGGTATGAATGAGTTATTAAAAGGGCAAATTGTAGATAAATGCCCTATATTAACTCCATTTGCATATTGCTCCCTATATATTTTTTTCACAACTACTAATTCAGTGTACTTTTTCTAAATTTTCATTTTGGTAATGTGAAAGTGATAGTTATACTAAGTGTAAGATTAGTATTTTGAAAAAAAAATGATAGGATTATGTGCCATACATGTAATGAGAGAGAAAAAAATTCAGTTAAATATAAGCGACGGAATGAAAAATTGAAAGTACATGTAGTTAGTTGTCGTGAAGAAGAAAAATATAGGGATCTATATGCAAATGGGGTTAAGTGCAAGGTATTTATCTGTATTTTCTCTTATTAATACACTGAACAACATATTGAAACATCTCTCATATGCTGCTCGTAGGAGGGTCCGATTACCTATCACAAGACGCCTTCTCTTGTCATTCTTCTTTCTTGGATTAACTGGGTAAGTTTCAAATCATGACAACCGTATCGAAGTGGTGGATTATATTTAATTTGCTTATCTGCATATCTGATGCAATCTTCCTCTAATCAATTTACTTGGTTTTGTTGCACCATTCTTCAAATTTTAATAGGATATTTGGCAATCAGCTTTTGTTTCTTATTGGTCTGGGCTATACAAATCCTACATATGCTGCGGCCATCCAGCCTTCGATTCCAGTTTTTACGTTTCTCTTGGCTGTAATTATGGGGTCAGTTTTGACATAATTGTCTTTACTTAGTTTTGTTGGCCTTTTGTATTTCTACAAATTTGTGCATCTATGTGTTTTTTGTTTCACGGTTACTGGGTTAATATCGTTTACAAAACTGTTCTTGCAGTACAGAGAGAGTGAATATACTTAGGGTTGAAGGTCAGGCAAAGGTTGGAGGTACACTTATATGTGTTTTCGGTGCCATATTTATGGTTCTGTTTCGGGGACCAGTTTTGATCGGAGATAAAGAAGCAGACTTTGCATCACAAAATGAAATAAGTGCAAGGGGACAACCAGAGCCTGCTGGATGGTTAGTGTCGACTTTTCTGGAGTTTGGGCTTGATCATTGGCACCTTGGAGTTTTATGCTTGTTGGGCAATTGTATGTGTATGGCTGCCTTTCTAGCCATTCAGGTAAGGGTTATTTCTCTTTATATTTCGACAATGCTTGACTTTAAGTAGGTTATAGGAAAAGTAGATTAAAACATGCAGTATGTTCATTTAATATTCTCTGTCTGTTCAATATGGTGTTAGGCCATTTAGTATATAAAATGTAAGGCATGACTACTATTATTTATAGTGATATTCTCGTAATAAGCCGCTAATGCTGAGGCACAACCACAAGCAAATCTGAAATTGAATGATTACCTTTAGCATTTGACTGGGGAAGGCTGTGGTGGGTAACGAGGTTGAAACAGCTGATCAGATTGGTGTTGCTTGATTTCACTTGTGGTACGTATGTCGGTATAAGGTTTGGATACACGTGTGGTCACGTGTGAAGCTTATAGAATGGTGAAAACTGTGAAGCCCCGGACGTCTTCCAGAAAGTAAAACAATACCATGATGGTGCTTTTTTGCTGAAAAGTGAAAAACTAAACTAGAAACCAGCGGTGGGCAGTTGTACGTGTTATATTGATGGTGCAAGTACCCTAGTAGAATTGATCCCAAGCCAAAACTCCGAACCATGTCCGAATGACGTTCAGCCCACCAAATTTAACCTCACTGTATTCAAAGCCAAATGAAACTACAATCCATCAACTCTTTCTGAATCTTTCCCATGTCAGAATCTGTAACAAACCGGCATTGTTATGTTAGCACCAATTCCAGTAGTTTTAGTTTGGATTGTGTTTCACATCTGCCAGGTCAAATTTGCAAGGGAATTGAAATAATCAGACGATATACTGAATGTTGGGATAAATGAAAATAGATAACGGTCGTAAAGCTTGGGATGAAGAAATAGAGTGGTGAAGTTAAAAGCTGTTCTGGTATGACAAGACTGGATGCATTTGGTTGGAAAATAGTTAGTATTGAAGGGTCAGTACTAACGAGGGTTTTATCACGATGAAAAGTGCATTTTTATAATCTATTGTTAAGAATCATCTCATCTAAAAGTTTAAGCTCATAGTTGAAAGTTCAATTTAATATTTATACTCTAACACACCCCCTCATGTTCAAGCCCATTATCGCTTTGCACGTGGCCCATGCACAGGTCTATTTCTTGTCTTGTGTTGAAAATTAACATATTTTTAATAATTAGGCTCTAGGTCAATCGGACTCCGATACCATGTAGATGACCAACTCACCAAAAAGCTAGACTTGATAGTTGAAGGCTCAATAATAATTTATACTAACAACCATAAAAGTCGAGCTCCTTTACCTGTCTTGTATTCTGAGTGAATTTGTTAACGATATCAGGCGAACTTGAGCTATCTGGATGGCCTTCTGCAAGGATTTCTTCTTTCTTGACGGGTTTCTCAATGGAGAAACTGGAATTTCGAAATGCAGAAGCCTTTCTTGCAACTCCTCTTGTTCTTCTTCCGGTCATAGCAGCCTGTGACGATACCCTGGGAGTGCTGACAACCAGTGATGAGAGCGACCTCTCTTTTCTTCTGATCGGTAGGGTAACAGAGGGTAGTTCAGGTGTCTTCACCTTTCTTCTTTTACAAGGAAAAATCTTGGATCGGACATCTTGCAAATTGTGGTCTGGCCTGAGTACAAAAGATCAAAGGGTTAACTTCAAAACACAAGAAATCTTAACATGTACCTCCATTGTTTACAGCTGCAAGGTTAATCTACATAATATTTTTGCATTAGAGGTAGCAATTCGGGTTTCGAGTCAGGTTCGGGTTCAAAATGACCTAACCCAGCAGGAACCTTTCTCACGGTAAACCCGACCTGAAAACTAATAGAACACATCTTATGCAGCCCGACCACACACAGAAAATATGCGTCGGATTTCGGGTCACCACGGGTTCGGCTTTAAATTGCCAGCTCTATTATGCATACATAATTTCAAAAGGACAATAATATCGTTGCCTTACAAAAGTCCGTTGGTAGAAATATAAGAGATGATCAAAGATCAATAGATCAAAGATCAATAAATCATAGTATGTGCATACAAAATCTCAAGAATAAATGAGATTAATGCATTAAACAAAGCAAAGATACCATAATCATTGAGAAATCTACACTCCAACGGCCAGGTGAAAATTAAGGCGCAAATTCAACATGGCATTAAATTGAAACCTGATTTTCGGATAGAAGTTATAAGATTATCTTTCCACCCAATTCATCTTCATTCAAACTGGAAATATAGGAGATAAAAACAATACAGAATTGTACAAAGGAGTTTACCAAATTCACTCAAGGGGAAAAAAAGGTTTTTTGAACCAAAACATCTAAAATGACGATGCTGATTATCAAAATATTCTGCATATCAGTAGTGACTGCTCATGAAAATTCGAACAGCGATAAAAAAAATAGAAGTGATCCGGAAAGAATATATTAATTTGCCATCAATGGTAGCGTATGATTGTTCCTCACTGTGCATATAACAGCTACTAGTCTTGCATGAGCAGTGTCATTAATAGTGAAACATTTACGTCGAATAGAGCAAATGAGTGAGAGAGAGATGGGTCGCAAAGCAATGGGTCATCAAAAAGAACTAACCTCAATTTCTCCAATGGGACACAACCTAAATCAATATTGCAAATCGGACAGCTTTCCAGTTCCTCATCTGATAACTTCTCATATATGCACTTCCTGCAAACTGTTTTGAATTCAAATTACGGAACCCATTAGACATTTCATTTTCACGGAATCCATCAAGTGCTCCGCATTCAGCAAAACAATGCAAGAAAAAAGATCACCAAATTGAATGTACTATTAAGAAAAGAAACCAACAATAAATACACTAAATTTTTTGCCTATATTGGGAAAAAGGGAATGAGTGAACACAAGATGTAGCTCTCTAGTAAGCAAAAATTCGAAACATAAACTAGAGGTGCATCGCAGTTACAGGAAGAAACATAGTCGGGATATATATATACCCACACATTATCCATCAGTGTAGATTCATAGACTCACTAAGAGGACTGTTTGCAAAGTACCCTTAAATAGGATTAAATTACTATACAATAAAGGAAAACCGAAAACTCATAACATCTCTTTACACTTGAATTTGCCAATGCTCTCTATTGCTACATCAATGCTATAACCCGTGCATGAGCTCTAACTCGTGCATGAATGTAAAGTAAAGCAACAAAAAGTCACATCTGATTAAGTACACCAATGAAACATAAGTTTTCTACGAAATGGTCAAGCCCACACCAACCAATCTTGTCTCACTATTTTGGGAAGCCAATCCTCAAACTCCAGCAAGAAACCAAATGCTTCAAAACCATGAAAACAATCACAAATTGCACAAACAAAGAAACGAATCACAGTACCAAAATAGCCAAAACCAAGACAAACCCACATCACAAAACACCAAAATATCAGCTACCCAGATCACGAAAACACCAAAAGCCATAGAATTTGACGAAATCAACATCGAAAAAAGGCAACAAAAAACAAAAACTAAAGAGCAAGATTTGAAAATTCGAAACCAAGCGTACACGTATGGAGGCATTCGGAGATAGTGGTGGCGTCTCTGAAGAGCTTGTTGCAGAGCGGACACGTCATGCATGCCGCAATCGTCTCTCTCCTGACCTCCACGACCTGATTCGCCATAATCTCCCCCAAAACCTCGCCGACGTAGCCACTAGCAGCAATCGATGCATGAACACAACAAACGCACAAAATTTACGTCCATATCTCGGCGCCGATCACCAACATTAAACCACGAATCGTGAGAGCCGCGAAGGAACAGGACCAGGAAGCGATTGTTGCGTAGAAGACGAGAGGTGGAGATGGAGAGACGGACCTGCCGATCTGCGACGACGATGGTGGTGAAGACAAGTACGTGATTTTGGGGGGTAGAGAGGTAATTAATGAGCTGGGTAGGGGTAATTTGGGGAGATTAAACGTGGGTTTCGGTGGGATTTGGAGATGAATATGGTGATGGTGATGATCTGAATCGAGAGAGGCTCGACGAAAACGAAAACAAGCATGAACCAAACAAGACTCTCTATTTATGTTGAGAAAATAGAATTAAAATAAATAAATAATAGGGGTGGGAATTAAAATATTAAATTATAATTTGGATGTTTGATAAAGTACGCAGGGGTGCGCTGCGGGTTAAGATGCGCAACGAGGTTTCGTGTATTTGACGGCGTGTTTTGTGGTTTGGGTGTGGCGGGGGGGGGGGGGGGGTTGGGTCTTTGGGTTGGTGGTGGTGGTTTGGTAACTTTGGTTTGGTGTGGGTTGATGTAATCGAGCGCCTATGCGCAAGTTAGTGACCAGCGCTGCGTGGTGGAGTGAACGAGGGTTTACTCTCTTTTTTTATAATTATTATTTTTTTTTCTCAGAATATTTTTTAAAAAACTCATTAAATTGATATGAAATTAGTAATTAGTATAAATATTTTCGAAACTAATCAAGTGATTTTGACTTTTTTATATATAAAAATTTGACTCTAGTTTAAAGAAAAACAAATATTGAAAGATATTTTATTTTGCTTTTATCTCAATCAATGAATTAACATAAATTCTAAAAGTTGGTACATGCATCAACTCTAATGGTTGTTTCGGTAGTATAAGATTATTATCATGAGATTTTTGAGCAGGTCCGCACACTTTTGACACTTTTAAAAAGCTTTTACTATCAAGTTTTAACGCAACTGTACTCCTTGAGACTCGAATTCGAGACCTCATATTAAGCTGGAACAACACCTTACCAGTTGACCCATGTGCACGCTTGGTGGTGGTTGTTTGGTTAGTTAAATGGTCATAAAGTTAATTATTTGACCAATCAACTAATCAAGTCGAACAAAAGTTATTCAAAATTAATGACTATTGTTAGACATAATGATCCAGATTAATTTAATTACAGTAATCCATAAACAATTTTAAGCGCCTACAAGCGGGTGAGAAATCAAACTAAAGTAAAAATAAATAAATATCAATTAGTACATGATTGATTATTTGGTTAACAAGCAACATAGTAAATTCTTTGAAATGCTTAAATTTTTCTCCGCAAACATGAGAAAAATATCATAAGTCAATACTCCACCCGTTCTAAGTTAAATGTTTTGATTTATATTTTAAGAAAAATGAAGGATAACTTGGTGTGTGTATTTTGTATTGTATTTTCATAAAAATGTGTTATAACAAACTCTAAAAATACTACTACTGATTTATGTATAACTAATCTTTTGAAATGAACATAGAAAGATAATTATTTTGAAATGAGAAAAAAGTACATGAAATATTACTTTACTATAAATAAATTTTTGACATTAACGGGGTTAAAAAAATATTTTGATAGTATATACTTTTTCTTTTTAAGATCGATAGTATATACTTAAGTGACAATTGAGCAAGCTAATTCAAATGTCATGGAGAGTGTGAAGTTATGAGTTTGACCATATTTCATAACGTTGACCATAATATTTGAATGATGTGTACAGAGAGGTGCATGTTTGAGTCTGGGCCAAGTCAAGTCAACGAGATCATGATCATGCCTACTCATACACCAGTACTGTATTGTACCTAACTGCAGAGAGAGTGAGCTGGCTTTTTTTATGTGTTTCCTAGTTAAGGTTCGATTAAACCTATAAAACATCCTATGATTCTATCATTTCCATTTCCATCTCTGTCGGCTTCTTCCTTTTGGCTCTTTCTCATCTCAGATTCAACTGCAACCAAAAATAACCATAGAACCCACAAGTAGAACCACCACTCGTAGGATCAAATATTGTGAATATTATTTTTTTCGGTCTAAACCATGAGCTTCCTGAGTAGATCCTCTTTGAGTCGTTTTACCATACTCATATTGATTCTCGACTGTAAGTAACAGTTAAAGCTCATATCTCTCCCAGGACTGGAGTGTGTTGAGCGGGAATCGAACGCAAGCGCTCTTCCCACTCACGCAGCCTGTTATGTTTGTCTTTTATTGTTGTCTCGTCATTTTTTTAACAAAAATATTATGCATGAAATATCATTAGAATCCATGAAAATGAAGGGAGAAACATGAATTTAATTTAAATGACTCTAACATACTCATAGCACAAAATTGTCTTACAAATTCAATTTCTAGCTGCTACACTATCACTGAGTAATTATTAACTGACTATAAAAAACAAACATAATCATTTTTTTGAAAATGGAATGAATCAAAATTTGCAGAATCTTCAAGTAATAGACTGAGGATACTGACTGTGTAATGTGTATATTCTATCCAACCAATAACCAATATATTTTTTCTACTGATATATTTCATGACCCAACTAGACCTTTGTGCCGAGCATAGGACATGATCGCCACGAAAAGGGCTGCGCTGATCACTCCGGAGACGATCACCACCTAGAATACAGCAAAAAAAAAACACGATATTAAGAAGAAAGTCATCATGTTGATCGAGGCATCGAGCTATTTAATTAATATGGAGTGTTCTTGTTTTGTCGTGAATGAGAATGAAGTTTGCATAATGGCTTACCCATTTAAACATGTAATCGTGGCCGTTCTTCCACTCGAATGGAATGTTCATGCCGAATATTGCAGTAAACAAAGAATATAACGCGAGACAAATATTTCCAGAACTGAGGATGAGCTCTAGCTGCACTCACAGAAACATCTACGCATGAGTATCAGAAGCTATGTAATGATTGATGATTAGAAGTGTAAATGGGTCTCAGTGACTACACCTGAATCAGCTTATTTCGATAATTGTCAAGCTGTGGCAAGAAACACAAGTAAGTCAGAATAATAAACAAAGAGCTTTAAACTACCTCGGATGATTTTGATAATTTAAGGTGTGCAAATGGTCACCTACTCACCTGAATATTAATGTAATCCTCTGTGTCGTTAATGTATTCACGCAGCTGGCAAGAGAAAAGATTATTTATACTATTGTTCGGGAATGAGAGTAAGATTCCCATTTTTCATATTCGTACAATTAGGACTTTTTGGTCATAAAATGAATTTGGTATGGGAATCCAAGGCTCATTCTCATTTCATTTTTTTAATCCAAACACTACCTAATATTATAAGCATAGTTTTCCTGTTTCCCTTGATTATTTATGAATAGACTATGAGAACAAGAGAGAGTACGGTGCATACCGTGTTCAACTTGTTCAACGTGCCATCAATTTGCATGAAGTAAGCCTGCAAATTATCCGAATATCCAACTTAGATTTGTATAAGTTAATAAGACCTAGATAATCAGATTTCATTATAACCTCAAGTAGCATTTCTAATTCCTCGACGTCATTCTGACCATGAGTTGTTACACTTGTCCGACTTGTCTTGGATATTTTTGGTGAAATTACTGCAGGAGAGTTGAGAAAGCAGTTTGGGACACCAGAGCCACTGCCAGGTGAAGACATCCCGGCTAACTTTCTCGTTAAGTATAGCTCTTCCATATCATCGTCATCATCAAGAAGTTGTTCGAGTTCTTCCTTCACCTGGGTACAGTGTGCATTTGAAATTTAAATCCATATCTATAGGTAGGAGAAGTCGGTAAGTAACAGCAGTTACATCTTGAAGTGTACATTCATGTCCATTTATGAAGTACTAAAGAGTAAGATTAAGGATTAATCAGCAGCAATGCTATATATTCCAGATGTTGGGGAGATAGCATACCTTTTGAACACGATTTGTCAGCCTTGTCATTGCACATTTCAGTTTACGCACCCGGTCTAGATTACGACTGCTAATCTGCATATGATTATAATTTTTAACCAGATTCATGATTGAGCTAGCAATTCCAGGACATAGTGAATATTCATGAATATACATAACCTTACACAGAAAGCAAAAATCTATATTAATCTGAATTCCTAAAATGGGTTGGCACAGAGACAGAGTATCCAAATACATGAATTTGCAAAATTAAATAAAATTAAATAAAGAAACAAAAATTGCTTAGTTTGGTCCAAAGATACTATGTATTTCAGACAACTAAATTAAACATGCAATGAAGTGCCAAATGAACAATTTTTTATTTGCTGTACAATCCAATGAAATGGATGCCACACTGATGTGGCTCTAATACCTTGAAGAACACACAAGGTGTGAGAATTTATCCAATGAATTGGCTTATTTGCTTAAGAATCAGACATGGATCAAACGAGTTTGACATGAAATAAGGAGCAACGAAAGTGTTAGCGACGACACGGTGAAAATGCCACCAATTGTATGAACTCCCATTAAGTAGTTTCAGTTATTTTTTATAAACAAACTTTTATGTAACTTCTGGGAGGCACCAAATAAGTTATCAAAAGATGAAATGCTTCAATTCTGATAAAAACTTGAGTATCGTACTCACTACACAAACCACAATCAAGCAACATACTTTAAATTTATGTAACTGTGGGGATTGGGAACATAGCTAATGCTTCAACAAATCCAATTCCACAACCAATTCAACCATAAAGAGAATATTCAATGAGCAAAGCCCTTTACCTTAGATGTCAACTCATCCAAAGCCGGATAAGCTTCAGTCTCGAGTTCTCTCGTCCGCGCATCAAGAAAGCTACAAATCCCTTCCAAAACAACTTCCAACGCTCGAAATTCAAACGGAAACTCTACATTACCAAACCACAAACATAACAAACAAAAAAAGGAGCAGAGCACCATATCAAAAAACAAAAAGAAACAATGGCTAAACACTGAAACTTTCAGGAAGAATATCCATTCTCAACACCATTAACAACCAAAAAGAGCGTCATTCACTAGAAATTACCATCTTTTTCAGATTCAGCATCATTTTGCACTGGCTGCTCTTCATCATCTTCTCTTTGACCTTGGTCAATGATATTCTCTGGAAACAACCTTCTTTGAAGCTCCTCCACAATAGGTACAACATTCTCATCCAGTGGCTCTCTAAGCAACACCTTTTAGCCCAAAACCAAACCTCAAATCAACCCCACAACACTATAAAAAGTCGCGATCTGTAACAGAAATTTTTGTCACAAATGTGTGTATGTGACGAAAAATATTATTTCCGTCACAATTTGTGACGAAATTGATACAAAAAATTACGCTCATACGTTTCCGTTACAGTTTGCAACTTATTTTAATGACAAAAAACACTCAAAAAACAAATTTGCTTGCTATTAAACTATTACCTCCTCAGCTGTGATTATTGCTTTAATATGCTGAAAAAAGTGAAAACAATCAAATCAAAACAAAACAAACATCAGCAACCAAAAATTCAAAAACAAGTACGAAATCGAGAGATCGAGATCATCAATCTCACCTCCAAATTCAAAACAATGACTCTCTCTCTCCCCAGAATGGTGGACGGATACGAGAGCAAAGGATCGAGAATTCGAAGATCCCTAGCATGAATCTGCACACGTCGCATAATCGCGTACTTGTCAACATCCATAGCACCGACCTCTCCGCTACGGCTCAGCGAAATCCAGCTCCTGGACACGGCGGTTTTCTTCATCACGGACCCTTGGGTCTCCGAACGAACCAAAACCCTATCCAGAGCCATTTTCACAAACACCTAGCAATCACTCCATCGGAGACCACAATTCGCCGACTAACCGTCAAAATTGCACGAGCAACTGTGGAATCAGAGCGAGAACAAAGGAACAGAGCTCGAATTTGGGATTGAATTTGAATTTGATACTGGGAATTGGGGATTGAGAGAATGGGCATTGATTGGGGCTTGAAGCTGAGGAAGATTTTTGCATGGCCTACTCTGGCAGGTGGTGGAGCACTGGACAGTTTGGAGGGGAAAAACTTTATTTGAACAGATAAGTGGTCTGTGTTCCACTCGCCATCAGAAGCGCGTGTTTCTCAGTTTCCTTCCACGTTTTGTTTGTCTCTAGTTTTTGTCCGCCTGTTGTACTTATGCGTGATATAGGGATGATCGGTGGGTTATATATATTTTTGTAATAAAACAAAAAAAAAAGGTAGATTTTCTAAATTAACAGGTGGAATTTTAAATAGATTATCAGGAATATTGACTGAGATTTTTTATTTAAAAGACAAATAAAATGAATTCAGACGGGTTGGGTGGGTATAGTTGTTTATTGTTGATATGACATCACCTATTTGGCCATGATTTATTGGCTGAAAGTTTTCTTTTTCTTTTAAATATTGTGGACACGAAAATTGTTAATATTTTGTTCTTAAACATTACTAGTGCAAAGAAATATAAACGATATAACAGGCTTTAATGTCATATTTTTCTGTTTTATGATTTTTAAAGTTTAAGTTGATAGGTGTAGGCCCCAACATGCATATAATTAAGCGGCTACATTTCTCCTCACGTGCAGGCAGGATATACAAAGAACCTTGGATGTGGACCAAGAAGAGAGGCAACAAAGACGAGTCATTAAGTTCAAACCGATCTTACTCTAATATCATGTTAAACTTGACTTCAAACCAAAAGTTAAAACTGATAGATGCCAACGTGTATATCAAGTGACGACAACGAGTGTCTTGTTTTTTTCTTTAAATAATTTTTTTTTCGTAATTTTTTTAGGAAGTTGGCTATGCATGAATCATCGATAATATCATTATAATAATTTAGTTGGTATTTCTTAAGATTTTTAATTAAAACACATAATTATCATGGTGGAACAATGGTAAATATATGTCACATTAACTAATTTATCCTTATTTTTTCTTAAAATATAAATAAGTATACTCATTTTATAACATAATGAATATAAATGTTATTTTTTAGATGTGCATGTAACTATTTAAAAAAATTATTGGTGCATGTAACTTGAGTTGTCACCTTTATAGTAAGATTAACTAATGATGTATATTAGTTGAAAAAAATATTGGTGAAATTTCAAGCATTAATTGATGCGAAAAACACTTTTATACTAGTTCATAAACATTGTCTATGCAAATAATTTAGACAATACTACAATAGTGAGTGAACTTAATTAATATCATGCAAAAATTAATATATTTACATATGTTCCTTGGTGCATGTAACTATGTAAGTGGCATGTACTTAAATAGAATAATAACATTTCCCAAACAAATGACAAATCCATTGGATCTATCTTTCATTAAATGATAAAAGGTAATGTCTTAAAATAGTGATATTAATTAATGGAATGAATCATTGAATTTCCCACTCATTAAAAGATAAAAGGTAATTAATGTCTTAAGGGTGGAATTAATGGAGTATTAGAAGACTTGTTTCTTTTTCATTTATTACTATTTATACACTAGTGTTATAACCCAGCGATGCTCGGGTTTGCGTTTTTTAACTCATCGATGCTTGGGTAATTACACGCAATCACATCCATTATAAGTTGTTGGTTCAAAAATTTAATCTCTCAACTTTTCAAATAAAGTGTTTCAATTCAAATAATATCAACTCCAGTTTGTTTTAATGAGTACTAAACATTCAACCGATTTTTTTTATTTTTATTAATGCTTCCAATATATTGAAAAATTAATAGTATATATATGTCATAGTCAATATCTTTATTCTACTTCTTTTAAGTTTAATTAAAAATTTATAGTATTTCTTTTTTTTCTTTTAATATTAAAATTAATTTATAAAAATATGTATATATTAGTTAGGAGGTGAGGTAGATTGTGTTCTACATAGTCATTTATATAAGGAATCATAATTTTATGTAATTATACTATAAATATATAATAAAACAT
>JAYMSZ010001434.1:0-14356 GCA_036897665.1 Pelargonium citronellum | reverse complement strand
TCCCTCTCAGTTCCCCCCCCCCCCCCCCGCCCCCACCCTCCCCCCCCCCTACCCGCCATATGCCGCCACCATCAATTGCTTTGTCTCCCAACCCGTACAACTCGACTCCCCTCAACATGCATCACTCCCTTAGAATGACCCGACCCTATCCCAGTTGAAACCACCTCCTTCCTTCCTTCCATCCGTTCCTCCCCTACAACCTCTCCATTACTCTCCCCACTAGCTAGCCATGACACCAAACACAGAAAGTTTGAAAGAATTCCTCACAACCACTCTTTTCTTATCTCTATATTTACCCTTCTCTCATCCTATCCTTATAAAGCCTCTCAGCCGCCACCCTTCTCCTCTCCACATCCGCACCATCCTTATCAGCAACCCTACCACCCGACATCACCCCTAATGGGAGACAAACACTTGTAAGATGACTGAAGACAGACCCGAAACCCTAGAGAACCCTAAGTGAGAGAAAGAAGAAAACTCAAATCATGGACTTGTAGTTAGTATTTCTTTCATTAAATTAAAATTTGTTAAAAAATTAGAATAGGTAAAAGATTCCATCTAGTCAAGAACTTTCGTGTTTAAACTTAATTTATAATAGTCTCTGAACTTATTAGAGCTTATTGAGTCAAGCGGTTTAAACGTTTTGGATTCTCTTTGAGGTATCAGATTCGAGTCTTCTTACCGGGGTGGAGTTTTGGGTTATAATATGAGAGCTGCTCATGTTGTGTATCTCAGTTGATAAAAATAAAATCCATGATTTTTCGTGTTTGCTCCTCAAAATAAATGTCTTATTTTTATTTTATTTTTGTGAAAATTAAGAACGAGTTAGTGTTGTCCATGGGTGCTTTAAAGAATATTGTGTGTGGCATCCTCAAGGATTATGGAAAATAGACGGGCAAAGGAACGTGTGAAAGGAACATAATCTTGATCTACCTAATTTGCTACGGCACACATCCTCGACACTACAATTTGGGGATCTTGCTGCAAGGCATAATCGTAGGCCCAAACTGGCTGTAGCATGGGTCACTGGATGCGACAATTCGACGTTCTCAAGATCGTGGTCCCGACTTGACATGTATGAGAAAAGTTTTGAAGTCTACAATCATATACTACATGCATCATCGACGGTAACCATTTGATATCCTCAATGTGGCGCATGATATCGACAATTTTGTCTAGTTGGATCCAGTATTTCCAATGAGAAGGAAATGTTTGGAGTTAGGGGTGGATGATCAACTTAGAGACCCAAAGTTGATTGTGATGATTTGGGAGAGGCGTTTCTTGGCCTACTTCTTGGCTACAAGGTTCGAGTGGTTTTTCAATTTTGGGTGTCTGGGCAAGTGTAACGTCCTAGTGGCTAGGTGATCATTTTGGTGTCTGGGTCCATATCTTAGGGTTTCCCATGTTTAGTGTCATCTTGGGTTCCATCGAGGGCTCCTCTCGATATGATTAGACTCTAATAGTAGAAACTTCAATTCTTCATTAATAGAATTTAATGTGAAAACTAGATAGCATAAATGAATTATAAATTCACTTAAAATTAAATTAAAACAAGCATTTAAACTAGCAAAATGAAAGCACATAGATTCAATAGTATTTTAAAAGAAAATCTTATTTCTAAACGATTCATAGGTTTTGACCTCTATTCAATTTGACCTCGAAAAGGTTTGGTAAACAATAATTGTGAATAAAGATGGAGTCAAACAAATATTTTATCCAAATTCGGAGGAAGCAAAGCCAGGAGGTTGTTTATTTTAGCCGATTCTATCTTTATCTATCAGCTTTGAGCCTTCCTCATAGACTTGGATTTGTTGGGGCAAACGCGTTGAATTAATTAAAATTTGAAGCTTGAGACAATCGCAAACTGCAACACAGCAATAGCTTGACTCTTTTCCACGTACAGGACAATCATAATGATTAATGGGTTGTCATTTGGTTTTTCTTTTGTCATTTTCTGCCTTAAACAACCATTTTATTCAATCTGCGTTTTGTTCTCAAAATTTATTGCAAAAATGTTTCAGATTTCATTTCAAAAACATCATCACGTTATTTGAATGAAACATTATTGCTGCATCCATTAAAAAAACCGGAAAGAATTATTGTTTTGGATTCAATTCTCTATAACAGTAAGATAAAAATCAGCACATTTCTTTTATATTTAGCAAAAATCAAATAACGTAAAATTGAAAAAATAAGAATAAAAAATAATTATCGTTGTAACTTACAATTTTGTATAAACTGATGTGTCAATAGTATATGACACATAAATTATTCTATTTTCAAATTGACCGAATCACATTATTATATTTATGCGCAATATCTTTTAAATCGAGATCTTCTCACCAAAATTAATTAACTAAATGAGTTAATTAGAATAATAAACAGTAGAAATAAAATAAAAAAGATAAATACAGAAAAAGTCAAATCAAAACACAGAAAGAAAGAAACAATAAAAAATAAAAAACAAAAAACCATAGAATTCAAATTAAATATTTGATGCAGTCCCTTCCCTGTAAACGCCACTATTTCTCTCTCTACACGCTCCTTCAACAACCAGTGAGCTCATCTTTGCTGGTCTCTATCTACACAAATGGATTATTCATCGTAGAACACTTCTGCCGCCGGCGCCGGTGTAGAAAATGGAGGCTCCCTCCTTTGTTTCCAAAGCGAGGACCGCCTTCCATTCCGCAGCTGCTAAAGCGGAGCGTGTCCTCTCCGACTTCAAGCCCGATCGCGGTACACGTCTCTTCTTTTCTGTTGCAATTTTGTTTTCTCACTCTGTCTTTTGCTGGATTCTGGTTGTGTTCCGATTTTTATCCATTCTGTTAAATCTGTCAAGATTCGGATAAGCAATTGGATAGAGATTCTGTGAATCGAGCCATCGATGAATCTTCGGAGAACCAGACCGAGAACGAGACGAAGGTAAATTTATTTAAATTTGATTAATATTTGTGGAATTTGAATTTTGCTGGTTTCTTTTGGCTTTTGTGGTTGCTGCTGCAATTTGAACTGGATTGGAATTGATCCGAGTCTCAATGATTATGATAAGGAGTGTGTGATAAATATGCTTTGCAACATTTCATTGGCATGGAATCAACAGTGTGCTAATGAATTACCCAAATTTGAAGGTCACATAAACAAAAAAGAGAGCAGCTGGGCGGGATAGTGCTAATTCTAATAGTTAATGGCTGTATCTAAGTCTCAACCATTAACTCTTTGGCTGAAATTCATTTTTCTCATTTGAAATAATTGTTTGCAATTTGGACAGGATTTATCTATAATATATTTATCATGAATCATACTTGATCATTTCTACTTTCTAGTAAGGAAACTGTTTTCTGTTAGTCTACAAATTAGTTGTTCTTGTTGTGTGTCCATTATGATGAATTTGAAATCATACATTAGAGAGTCTAAACGGGTATAGATGATTAAATGGTTTAATGGGATTCTACAGAGTCACCACGAGTCCAATAAGCATTTGAGGTGGAACCCTGTTCATCCAGCAACCAAGCATGAGTGGCAGGATAGGTTTAAGAATATCAGACTAGGGAGAAAAGTTGTTGAAGATGCTGAGAAAGGTGAAAGCACAGGAAGTAACAATACGAAAGAGGAAAGTAGGAGAATGACCTTTCCGGTTTACGATGACAACTTGTACAAGCTCAACATAAAAAATGATCTTGAGGCTAAGGTAAGGGACTATGTTTATGTTTGATTCCTTAAAAGTTGAATATGATGTAATGTGAAGTTGCTATTCATTTACTAATATTCATATCATCATATGTGATAAAAGTGGCCATTTAAGTATATATATTGCCAAGGCAGGGCCTGTATTTCGATACAACCCTAATGTTTGTTATTTTTCTGTGAATTGTATTCTTCAAAGACTGAAACATGTATTTAGTTGCCTGAAAACTTAACATTTTGCTTGCAATGGCTGTACCACCATTGCACTAGATAATGGGCCCTTCACTGCTAATAAGTATATCAGAGTATTTTTTTTACTTATTAGAATCATTATGTGTGAGTTTATGTGTGTTTCATGAAATGGTGAATTGAATATGACATGAATATTTGGCACAACATGTCAAAATCATAATTCATATATAATTACATCTTAGGTTTTCTATGGCAGCTCTAATTTGCTTTTAAGTCAATATGCTTTTGGTTCCAAAATAATAATCAATTCTCTATAACAGATTGAATCACAAGTCCAAAATCTGAATGGAGGGTCATAAAGAGACATGTTAAAAGCATTTGTATCAACTTTTCATGTTCAAAAGCTATTGTTGATGGATTCACTTGATTTTGGTTCTATGGAGTATGGAAATAAATTGAATTGTACTGCAACTCAAACTACCTGTTTGAGATAAATGGGAGAACATAAGAAGAAGAAGAGGAATGGATTTCAATTACCTGCTTTCCATTGTACACATTTTTCTCACCTATGAGTTGAAAGTTGAAAGTGACAGTTTGGGATAAAGGGTCCTAGTGGAGCAAGTGAACTCAACTCTGCATGAATCCAATCTAGTCTTGTACTCTCGTCCGGTTTGTTCTTAAGCTGGATTACTTATTAATTGAACCCATTTTCAAACACACTTTCAAATAGAACTCTGAGTGACTAGAAATCCCCAATTCTTGAGGTCTCACGTAGCAAATGGATTATGCATTTACTCTGCATAAATCCAACCTAGTCTGGTTGGATTTGTTCTTATAAAGTATTACTTAACTTCTGTTCTGACCACATTTCCTAACACACAACTAAATTTGATATAAAAGTATGGCATGTTAGATCCGCTTTTATGACATTATTGTTATAACATAAGTAAGAGAACATTATCAAAGGTAGTCTTATCTAACTATAATAATGTTCGGTTCTATATCGTAGAACCTTAAATGTTGTGATGGGAAAATGATTTTTCTGATTTTTTTTAATGAATCTTGATATTTTTCAGGCTGCATCTGCAAGATTGTCACCAAATGGTTTAAGTCCTACCCTTGCTGAAAAAATTCCTCCAACATCTGTCTTGAAGCATTTGGCTATAGCTGTTGAGTGAGTTAATGCTATTGGCATCTCAGTTGTTCTTTGCTTTGGTTCTCTTGTTTTGGTTATGTTTCCACAAAACTTTCGAGTCATAATTATATGTATTGTTAGTTTGTTTGTGGTATAGTTTTTTGCTCTAGTCATTGTAGCTTGTACATGATGCTATAAACTCCTTTTCAGATCTGGTAAAAATCACAAGTCAATTAAAGATCTAATTATGTCACGAGGTGATTCTTCTCCTGCAAGGGAGAGGGCAGCCTTAAGCCTTTCTGCTGTGAAGTCATTGGTCCTTCGTGAAAAGGATGAAAATGGTGATGATGAGAAAGATGCATCTTTGCTCCAATCACTTTTTAATTCAGGTAGATTCATACATAACCCAATGAAACTTCATCTCGGCTAATATTTTCATTTTACTTTTTTCTTTTTTGGTACTGTGATGGTCTTTCATTTTTATCGTAATATCTGCAAGATTCTCGCAGAGGGAATTTTTCTCAGAAGGAAGGTGTGCTCGGATTCAGAAGCGTTTGCTATCTCATCTTTTCCAAGAGATATTCATGGTTCTCCTCCTGAAAGCTTTGTTGTTAAACTATCTGAAGTCATTGGCAGCTTCAAAACCCTGCGCAAAATGGCTTCATTTTGGTGCAAGGTTGTTGCTGAAGTAAGTCGATGGTGACAATGAAACTTCACTTATTTTATACTTGCATCGGCATTCACCGACCTGTGTCTGCATTATCCCTGTAATATTGTATTTATTAAAAGGGTGGCACAATGCACGATGCTCCTACCATTGTAAATGTTAAAAACTAAACCGTGTAATTAGATACAACGGTCTAGGTCTAACTGGATCTTACAAGAATATGTTTTAACTACTCCTCTCTGAGGGTGGATGTGTTGGTATAAAATAAAATAACAATTAATAAAGTCGTGTTAACAAAAGTCAGTTGAACTCTTCCCGTTAGAGAAAACCTTTATTCCTAATATATAATCTGGTTTTCTTGCTACGTAATGCATTTGATTTGACTAACACCTGATTTATGTTACTCAAACTACCCTCCCTATGAGGACACATTAGGAATGCATGTTTTAAAAACTTTTCATGATCATGAAGTGGGAACTGTAATTATGGATTAGCCTTTAGATTGTTTACCGTTGGCATATATGGGCAAGTTGTGTTGTTGCGTCACTGAAATCTTATTTTGATATTCTCATCTCAAGAAATCATTCTGGATCTGATATTTCCTTCATCTAAAACAATGTAGCTTCTTCCACCTTGCCATTTTGATGCATTTAAATTTGTTATGCTAAGTCATCTGTAAACTCCAGCTTTTACAAAGTATGTTCTAAATCCTTTCAATGCATGCAGTTTGGTAGACATTGGTCTCAAGAGCAACATTTACCCGGTATCCCCCTGGATGAGGTCCCAGATCTGAATTGCTGTCTTTTGTATCAGCAGTTGCAAGTTATCAACTGTTGTGTTTCCCGCAAAAGGCGCCGTGCTGCTGCAACTGAAGCACTAGAATATGTAATAAGGGCAGCCAGTTCAAATGCTCAGGAACCAGGAGGTTCTGATGGTTCTGCAAGTCGTACTTTTTATGCTAGAATTAGCTCTGGGGAACTTGTTCTCCGGCTGGGTGCAGGTTGTCAATCTGATTTGACAATGTTGGAAACTGGAGAACCTTTATACTCTCCTGTCACTCAGGTTTGATTATAATTTTGTTGGAAAGATTATTACCTTTATAAGATCAATCCCTTTGTTCACATCTATGTGCACATCTGTAGGAAGGACCTTTGCTCACAGAAGATCTTATCAAAGAGACCGAAGAGTTTGTTCTTCGAACTGGGAGGTTAGTATTTTGAGTAAATTCCATTCAATTGGTAACTTATTCTATGATTTTATACTACTTTTATATGAGTTTTTTTTAGTAAGAAAATTTATCCCAGCTATATAGTTCTCAGCAAATTAATTATGAGTTTAGGTTGTTTTGGGTGCATCTTATATCTGATTTGTCTCTTCGAATGGTAGTTATTAAAAATCTTAAAGACATTGGTCTTGCTGCACACTTACACACACATTTCCTATTTGAGCCCCCATGAATTCCAGACTCAGTTGCGGGCAGACCTTTATTATGTACCCATAGTCCTATTTTGGGATCTGAATCAGATTTTGGATGAATCTATGTTTATTGACCTCCCATTATGTTGTAATAAGTCCTATTTATTGAATCACTTCCATTGAATTTTATGCTTCAATGCTTGGTAGGGTTATCACAGGATGCATGACTTTGGGGTTTTAGAATATCCTCAGGAAATGGGTCTTATTTCCTGGAAAACAATCCATAAACATGTCAGTTCTGCACAATAGGCATATTTGTATAACTTGCATGAAGTTTTTTATTTATTTCTTGTTTGATAACTTTAGTAGGTTGACTTGCATGCCATATTAGAGACTTGTAACTAAGGCGCTAGAGATAACACTTGCATGTAGAGTAGACAGTAGAGTTTGAAAGATAAGAATTGAAAGCTTGAAAGTTCTCTCTTATCATCCTCCTTGAAAGATTAGAACTGCATGTAGAGATAACACTTGTATGTAATGTTTGAAAGATCTCTCTTGGCATCCTCCTTGGTGTACCCTGCGGTAAAAGCTCCATTGACCCATCTCGTGGTGTGCGACTAACATTTTTGTGACACCACCGTGGTCGCCTTCCTCTCGCTGTCATTACTCAAGTGTTTCCTCTCACTGTCATTACTCAAGTGTTTCCTCTCGCTGTTTTCTGCTGCATGCACCGCAAGAATTATCATGGGATCCATGGTCAATCTCTCAATTTTCTTCGACAATCTCATGATTATCACCTTAAGTTTTAGGGAGAGTGTTAAGTGAATAAATCTGAAAATCAATTATATTTTATATTAATTTTCAAACTGTCAAGCCTATAATTAGGCTCTCCTATGTACTCATATTAAGATCAAGATTATATTTCTTATAATTTAACAAAAATCATTGAAAGAGATGCCAACACTACTTTCCTAAGACAATAATGTTTGGCAGTGAGGAAGACTATTGAGAGCCTATCAAGAAGAAGAATGATAGCAAGAAAAGAATATAAAATGCTGGTGTTAATATATGATTAAAATAGAAGCCAGTTATATAGGGCAGTAGCCGCAGTATAAGGGTTGACTAAAAAATGAATAGGAAATAATTTAGGTTAACGCTTTATGTAATCAATTAGCTCCATACATAAACAAATCCCTTATATTGTGGGATTCAAAATATCTCAACAAATAGTTAGGGACTTAGGGTAAACAATTTTGAAGTTTATTTTGATCTTTAAAGTTTAATCCTCTCTCTATGGTAGATCTAGTCAAACATGTTGCTTGCATATTATATTTGAATGCAAAGAGAAGAGATTATATAAATATTACTTATATTATGTAACATGGTTAATTGTATGTTATTAAATGCCCCAGATATACAGGCTTCTTGTATTCCATTATAGAAGAAGTCAAGAAACTTGTGTTTGTTTCGTTGAGTTAGAGTAACTTCTTGTTTAAGTAATCTTTGACAAATCATTTTTATGTATCTGGTCAGTGTGGGTGCTGGCTGTTCGCAACTCCTCTCTGACATGCAGGCATTCAAGGTTAGTTTCATAATGAAAATACTTAGACCTTCTGGATGTTGATAAATATGTTAGAATCATTTGCCTAACAATCAAATGGACACAATTGTGTTATTTGTCATGTGTTAGGCTGCGAATCCTGGTTGTATTTTAGAAGATTTTGTAAGATGGCACTCTCCACCTGATTGGACTGAAATTGAGACAGCTAGTGAGACGAAAGAATCTTTTGATGGTGGTGATCCATCTGCTAGAGGTCAACTAAGCAGTCGAATGCAAAAAGCAGGTCTGTCCCTGAACCCATATATTTTTGCTTGGAAATATCTTCTCCCTTAATATTTGTCACTTCTCAAACAATGAGAACAAATACATGCTCTACTAGTACAAGTTTTCCTTTTTATTGTTCAGTACTTTGCCCGAACTTGCTAAACAAGAGGAAGAATCTCCTGGATGTGTGTTGTTGATTAATGGTTAAGTGCAAAATTTTGCCTCATGCTTGATATAGCATTGTATATGTATCATATACAATATAGAGGCCAATGAGAAGTAGGTAAAGACTATACTGTTTGAACGGCTGATGTGGCACTGACAGCTGCACATCCAATTAGTTGCAAGCCCAAGTTCTCTTGATATTGTACAAAGGGTCCGGCCATTCATGCCATGTGTGATAGCAAAACAACTTTGGTGACTGTAATTGAATGGTTTTAGCATCATTGTAGCTTTGGAATTTCTGTATGATTTTTTTCTAGTCGTAACACGGTGGTGATTCATCTTGAAAATTTGTCAAAATTCCCTTGCTATTTTGTAATTCAAACAACCTTTTCTTTGTGGTTTCAGCTTGTGATTAACACCTAAATTTATAGTAAACCTGAGCTTAATGCCTTAATATAAACATGAATCTCCCCCCAATTTCTTAGTTTTAAGAGTTTCCCTTCCATCAATATCGCCATTGTTAAATTTCAATAATTGGACTACACTTAATGGTCTGGGCTTCTACTACTAAAAGGTAAATCTAATTAGTATGATTTCACTTGCACTAATATTTGTAACTCATATTTTTCATATTTATCCATTGTGAGACTTATTTCACTCACTTCAACATTCCCCTCATGTCCTATTCTCACATTTTTCTTATTAATGGGCTTGACACGTGCACAACCATGAGTATTTTCAAATTGGCACTCTCCCTCACGTGGGCTGCTGCAGACATGTTCATCTGCAAGCGACCGGAGACTGCAAGAGAAGACAACATAAACAGGCCCAAGGCTGGATTAAAACCAATTATGATACTAAGTTAAATTTTAATAATTGGACTACACATAATGGGTTGAGCTTTCACTACTAAAATGTCAACCTTATTGGTAGGGTCTCACTTGCACCATTATATGTAGCTCATTTCTTTCGTATTTATCCAGTGTGAGATTTATTCCACCCACTTCAACAACCATATATTGGGTGATCATAAATTTTCAATAACCTTGTTTGTCATGTTCTTCACTTCTACATATATTGTGAATATAAATTACTATTTAATGGGTTAAAGAATAATGGTCAATATTGTAGGAAAAATATCTAATCATATTTATTCGATTTTAGCTTGTGTTACCAAGTGTGTATCTTTGAGTATATTAAAATGATTATAGAAAATAATATAGTCCATTTTGATTCATTGTTTTATTGATTTATAATATATATTTTTTCGAATGACCGTATGATATATTCTTGTTTCTTTGTTAATAGCCTAATTTGAAATTTATGAATTCATGGGAATAATCTTTTAATTGTAATACTTATCTGATAATGTGTTAGGTAATTTGTGGCTTGAACTGTGGGAAACAGCGAAACCAGTACCAGCTGTTAAACAGGCACCCCTCTTTGATGAGGACTTGGCCGTGTAAGTTGGAAAGAATTTAATGTAAATATTTAAGGCATTTAGATTTCATAAAATATAGCATTCAGATGAGAACTTATCTATGATGCAGGGAAGGTATCCTAAATATGTTAGAGGACATCTCACCTACTCAGCTTTTCGAACAACTATTTGTTTCTCTGGTGAGTTCTTAATCTATGCACATATGATTTGTTTTCTTTTTGTGTTTTGTAATAACAATTCAATAAACACTTATGGTATGTTTGAGAACCAATATTTGATTTGAAAGGCTGGATTTGAGCCAAATGAGGTGTTTGAAAACTCCAAGAATTTGGATTGGATTTGAGTCAAATCCAGTAGCATTTAGAACATGAGATTTCAAATGACAACTCTTACCTTATCATTTGAAATTCTATGATTTCACAAACATTATATTTGTATTGGAAATACATTTCCAATCCAAAATTTCAAATGACGAATTTCAAATCAAATTCATGTTCCCAAACACAACCTTAAATTTATTATACATTGACTTGTGGTTTAAATTTAATAGCCAATTTTGCACTACCTATAGAATTTAGGAAAAAGCAGAAACATCTATTTATTTTATGAGGTATATTTTAGTAATAGATACAGTTCTCCCATCACAATAAACTTATTTTTTAGTTTTATCCATCATAAGTATTTATTAATTAGGTTAGTGTCCTCAAGTTGCAGAATGTGTTAGCTTAGAGTATTTGTGTAGCACTTTTTTTATTTTTTTTTTATTTTTTTATTTTTTTTTATTTTTTTATTTTTTTATCAACAAGCATACCACACACCGAGGCTCGAACCCGAGACCTCAAGAGCACAAAGTGCCTTAAGCCACTTGCCCCAATGGTTCATAAATACAATATTGATTGTGATTCCTTCGGGATCGGAGTTGAAGCAGACAGTATGGTTCAACAATCTATATAGGAATGACATCAGGTAATTTGACATAGTTTGGACTAGAGAGCTGTAGCATATGTCTTGTTAGAATCCCTGTAACTTAGGTTATAGAGATGATGTGATTTGAATTAGCTTAAATTTAGGGATCTCAATTTATCATGACCCAACATGTTTGGCATAACAAAATCTCTAAATTTGCCTCGTCTTCAACACTTCGAAGGTCTTACTCAAGTTTGGAATATGTCGTGTTACATCACTCTCTCGTTCATATGGTTGGCAAGAAACAATATTGTCTTCATCGGCCAGCTTGAGTCCTCCACTGTTACTTTATCTAAAATCTCCTCCCCTTCCTTCTCTTTGGCAAGCTTCCTCCCATCAGCTACCTCTGTCTCCTCAGCTTGGAACCTACCATCTTGGAGACTGAATCCACATCAGTTTTTCTTGTAGTTTTTTCATTTGTTCCTCTTTATTTCTTTAGTGTATACTTGTTGTAGCTGTTCCCTTCTCGGGATCACTTATAAATGAAAAGTATTTTGTTGTTGATGAAAAAAGAAGAGAATAAGTTATGTATCGTGAAAAAAGTTTAGAGTAGTATTGTGTAAATGGGAAATAGTTAAGGATAGATATCCACAATTACCCTAATTTATATAGTTCATATCTAGGTCTTTTTAAATATATTATATCTAAAACATTTATGAAGTTATCATATTATTCTAAATGGGAGCAGCATATCCAAATATTAGTCTTATCATCCATACATTTTGGATGGAGCTTCTCTATTATGCAAGTTGGAAACTATCTCTACCCTTTCTCTGCTTGGTGATAGTGACTCACATCACAGGTTTCTATTTTAATAAAGGAAAGAAAAAAATTCCAAACCAGCAATAACTTCATTATGGAAGCAAGGCCTCAATGGTTACCATTTTGATCTCTCTACGTAATGTTCCTCATTCTACTAATATTGGAAAATTATTAGTGGTCATTGAACTGGTAGTTTATGCTAGTATTTTTTTCTAATTTATATTTGTTGGCAAGTGGTTTTTATGTGCATTTTATTTTTAAAGTTGATGGACTATACCTTTTATACCATGCTATTGATGTCACAGTTCGGTTTAGGATTTGTGATGGCTGAGGCTATGCTATCAACTGATAGTAATTTATCAAAGCTGTTCTATGAGTGCAAGGACTACGTCATTGCCATTTATCAAGGGAGCTCTTGGATCGACAAAATTGACGATCTTTGCCAGGTAAGGCCCAAAAGGACAAACTTGTTCCATATATACAAACTTAATGGATTAATAAGCTTCACGAGCCCTACTAAAAGTAATATTAACATTGAGATGATGCCATATGCTGCACTATCTTTTATCAGCTTTGTGGCATTTGAAGGTATAATGGAATCAGGCAAAAGTAAAAATCGCTTTATTGCAATACAGAGTTATTCTTTTTAAACTATAATTCTTGAAATCCGTATATGAATATTCATGTTAAATAAGATTAGTCTGTTCCTACACATTTAAAAGTAATAATAATTAAAAATCTAGTATCCCTATTGCAAGCTGACAAAGGAACGTATGTATGTATAATGACACACTAATTTAAGTAGACTTCCTTTATGATCAGATACTCAGTCTTCATTAGCAATCTGCTATAGTCTGAAAAATATTCTGCATATTTAGTGTCAAAATATAGAACCTATTCTAAGATTTTGGAGACATTTAGATAATACTAGGTACTAGCTAGTCAAATGTGGGTGACACCTGTTTCCTGTTTTCATGTCCATGGATCAATTAAGAGAAAAGGGTACAATACTCCAATAGTTTGAAACTTACAAGTTCTAATTCTCGGTATAGGTGTATGAAACTGTTGAGAAAATGGTGGTTGATCCAGATGAAGTCATAAAGATGGTGAAACAGCCGGAAGCACCCACCACTGCGGGGGAGCCAAAACGTCGTTTTGGGAGGCTCAACCTCAACTTTGGCAAAGATAGACAAGCGAAAAAACAAGCATCGAAAGAGCAGGATGGTGTTGAGAACCCAATGCCGAGGCGTCAAGCATTTGCAAATTTTTTAGAAGGCAAATCATCTTTGTTCTCAAAGAAGCCTCCCAAGTCTGAAGGTATATCCCCAACTGAAAAACGTTATTGTTCAGATGACAATGATTGGACAATTGTTTAGATACACATTCTTTTTATCCCACCCTCTAGGCTCTGAAGGAACCAAACATATTTTACATATCTGTAAATTATTAGTGAATAGATTGCTGTTCAATTTCTTAATGAATGAAGAAATGGAAGAGTTTTAATTGGCTTGGATATTTTTTTTTATTTTGTGAAATCATGATTAGCGCTTTCGCTTTTACTGTTACACTTGTCATTTTTTCTTTACGTTGGATTCACTTTTAATTGTGCATGTTGGGCGTGTATGACGTATTGTCCGAGCCGCAATACGACTAATTAATCATACATGCATGTTTTGGAAGCCTAACACGAATACATCACGATTATAAAATATTAACACACTAATTTTGTACTGTATTCGTGTTACGTCACGGATTCACGGATTGACAACTCTAATTGAAACAAGCAATTATGGAAGCTGTAGCGTAGCCACATGCATTTCCAGTGGATAAAAAAATTCACTATATTGTGAAATGACTTGGTTCATAATTAACGTTTTGGAGCTCATTTTCATATTTTCTATTCTTAAGACATAAATGTTTTACTGTTTAACTATTTTTCATGACCAACAACCATTGGAGCAAGTTGTTTTAAGGCCTTGTTTGGTATGTCTACTGACGATCTACTTGAACGTCTATAGAGGTAAATGTCTATAGAGGTAGCTGGAAGTTGTTTCAATGTCTATAGAGAGTAATGACTTTGTTTGGTAAAATAATGTCTGGAAG